>VXBZ01002650.1:372350-386745 GCA_013399135.1 Heliornis fulica
CCATTTTAGCCTTTTATGGCTGTTGCACTTGCTGACAGGATTTACATTCTCCGTATGTTATCTGAAACATCACAATCTGGGGCTGTGGGGATTGTTTCATGCCTGGGTTAAAAACACGCCAGTGCTTCTGGGAGGCTACAGGGAGGTAGACAGGGAGCAAGGGAAGAGGAAAAGAGAAAGCTTTTGGAAAAAAAAGGGGGTGGAGGGGAAGAGCTAAGCACTTTGCAGGAGCTGCTGTTGGCAGAGTTCACGCCCCAGACAAACTGAGGTTTAAGTGAACCAGGGAGGGTATTACAATCCCTTTGATTCCAGCAGTGTTGGAGCAGTTCTGGTCTAGAAAAGCAGCTCTGGAAAAAAAAAAAAAACCAACCCAACCCACCCTCTTCTGTCTCTCTGAAGCATCTCCGTGCTGGGGGTCTTTGGAACCACGTTGTTGGCTTGTCCTGATGTCCTGATGCAGGGGGGAGGCTCTGTGCCCATCACGGGACCCTATGGGCTCTGTGCCGGTACCTCTGCTGGGAGGGAGCGGCTCCACGCTGCGCCGTACGGGTAACGGCAGCGCTCCCGTGCTGTGGTGATGCATGGATAGATGGATGACAGGATACATAGATTTTCTCCTGGCCTACATATTGAGAGCTCTTTGGAAAAAAAAAATCTTGATTTTTAAGAACCTCTTTGGAAAAAAACCAAAGATTCTGCCATCGAAATTCTGCCTTCGCCAGGTGTTTGTCAAGGGAAGAGTAAACAGTGAGAACGTACTAGCTGTTTTCCAACAGCTCCAGGTGTTGTTGTGCCACTCCAGGACCCTGCATTTCCAGAGAGTGCTGTCATCTCAGACACACATCCCTCAACCTGCCTCAGCCTGGATACCCAAACCCCCCACATCTCTCTTTTTAGTGTTGTCCTTCGGCTGTGCTGCTCCTGCAGTTTGCTCTGACACCCCCAGTAAGTGAGCAGATGGAGATGTGTCTCTGAATCCACAAGAAGGTGCCATTCTGCATAGTTGGTTTTCTGATCATGACCAAACGCTAAGCTCTTAAGGTAGGGACTTCAGTTTTTTAATAACTCACGGGAGAACCCAGGGAAAATGTAAGTTTTATGGGGTCTAGAGAATATTTTTAAAGGATTTAGATGTCTGGAAAAAGTGTCTTAGGAGGTTTAACTGCTTTGCAGTGGAAAAAGAATATTAACAAATATTCCCATTTCGTTGTTGGTCCCTTCCGGAGCAGAGCAACAGCCACGTGCCCGGGAAGGTCCATGATCCAGAGGCTCTGCACCAAGGCAGCGCACGGCGGCACAGCCCCACACAGGGTGGTGGGCAGGAGCTTGGTCCCAAGTGTTTTATGGGGTGAAAGCACAATAATCGCTGGAGAAGGAGAAGCTGTTCTTTTTGGGGTGGTGTAAAACGCCCCGGGCTGTAAAACACTGTGTGTTTGAGGCTCAGCACCGCTATCTTGGCTCCTAACCTAAGCCAAGGTGTATTTAGGCTTGAGGCCTCTTGCTTGTGCTCCACGCTGTCCCGTCCACGCAGTCAGGATGAGATCCTACTCTCCAGGAGGCACTGGAGAGGGATCACTGCTGGGCACCAGGTTCCTGCTCGAGTGGGATGTGACTGGGGTGATTTCAGGTTGGCCTGTGGTATCTGAACTGAAGCTTGGGCGTGCTGCACCCAGGAAGCAGCGTGTGTGTGCTCACACGTGTCTGCAGGCATGCGGGGCCGCGGCCATGCTGGGCAGCGCTGTGTGCGCGCGTCGCCGGCGTCGTGACACGGATCCCTTCCCGATCCCAGCTTTGATCTGGGACCCAGCTCCCAGCTCCCCAACAGCCAGCATCCCCCGCTCTAACAAACCCAGCCCTCCCCAGCGGGGAGGGGTTCGCGTGGTGGTTACCGCAGCCTCCGGCAAAGCCCCTCTCTCATAGCCCATCGTGCCCCGCAGTAAATCAGCCGTCCGGCAGCGCGACCCCCCGCACCCTCTGCACACACTGCAGACCCCTCTGCCCCCCCTAGCGCCCCCCTCCCTGCTCTCCCCTTCGCCGGAGGGAGTCAGGTTACTCTCCCCATCCCTGCGAGTGAAAGAACCCACCTGTGTCTGCGGGGTCTGTTTTGGATTCCTGGGAAACTTTAACCTCTATTAATACCACTAAATTATTTCTTCATATGGCAAAGCACTTATGTAAACCGATCTCCTCCCGCCTTCCCCTCCTGACTTGGAGGAGGCAGGCACTCTCGCTCAGATGGATCTACCTGCTCTCGGGGGCTTTCAAACCCTCCACATTCCTCTGCGCTGCTGCTTTGTGTTGCAGAAGGACGTGCGTGTGCTGGAAGCGAACACGTGATGGGAACAGGGGGAGAGAAAGGAGAGGGAAGGGAGGAGTGAGATCACCAAAGTAATTGGCTTGGAGACCTCTGGAGCAGCAGCAGGTTGCGGCGTACATTTGTCTGTCTCTCCGTCAAGTTTTACGGACCTGATGTCTGACTCAGACCTCCCCAGAGCTGGAGTAAATTAGGAGTAGGCTTGATGGGGTCAAGCGGGCTTAGTTGTCATTTACACTGACACCTCTTTTTATATCACACCAGCTTCCAGCCCTGCCAGGGTGGTGTGGAGGGACCCCCATGTAAATGAGAACCAGGCCCGTGGGGTTATTTTTATCAGCAGCAGCACCAGATCTTCCCGGGCATAAATGTTCAGCCATCGTGAAATCATGGGACTGCTCTGAAATTCTCAGATTTGAACATTTCTCTTTCATTCATTCTTTTTCTTTTTCTTTTTCTTTTTCTTTTTCTTTTTCTTTTTCTTTTTCTTTTTCTTTTTCTTTTTCTTTTTCTTTTTCTTTTTCTTTTTCTTTTTCTTTTTTTTAATGGGTTTATGGCTCCTGTCCTTGGCTGGAAAAGCTAAAAGTGTGCTTTTTAAACACGAGCAAGCGAGGGAAAAGATAAAACGTGTCATGAAATCACGGGACTCCAGCAGATGGGGCTCAAAGAAAAGAATGCCAAAATAGCTGCAAGCTGACAGTGCTGCTTGGTGTCATTCGGGGCAGAATCCGACCTCTCCTGGGTGGCAGGACAACTCACTGGGGGACTTTCTCCTCCTCCTGGATGATAGTTCATTTTCTTGGTCAGACGTGTAGGACTCGGTCAAAGCGCTCAGCTCTCTTTCTTTGCTAGAACGAGCTGTCCTGAGACCCAGAAATGGGTCCCAGCCACAAGGCATCTAAAGTTGGCTCTTAACCCACAGAAGGCCCATGGTCACAAATAATAACTTGCCAAAGACATTGGCTTTTTCAAAGCCAATAGCCAAACAAGTTGGAAAAGGAAGAGTGAAGCCTGCTGCCCTGTTTTACCCCTGTGTTCCCCCACGGATGTTTTGCTGGGTTGGGTTTTGGTTTTTCTTTTTGCAGACGAAGCCGAGATTTGAAATTCCACCCCAAGTTTGGAAATGCAAAATCCATTTTCCACTTCTGCAGTCGCCTTTCCTGCGTAGCCAAGGAACGTGGAGTTGGGAAACTTGTTTTGCTCTAGATGAGCACCAGGTTAGAAGCAAGTCCGATCGTCTGGGAAGAGGTGAGGCCCTGCACCCCCGTTACTCGGCTGTGCTGGATGTACTCTCCATGCTCTCACTTGAATTAACCTCATGCAGGGCAGCTAACACAGTACATGTTACAGCAGCATTAGAAAGTGAGGCTTCTCTCCCTCCACGGGGTGTGCTAACAGCCAGCAAAGCACAACTAGTGCAGGAGTTGGGGGCTGTAAGCAGGCAAGTGAGCTGTGTCACCTGGATTGGACCTGTTTGGCACCAGCCAGAAGCATTCATCACCAGTGTCCCCAGGCATTGGGACTGTGGGTACCTCAGAGCTTTGCACCGTACTTTGGGAATGCAAAAACCTGGATGGATGCTCTTATTTATCATTTGCATGTCTCATTTCCACTGAACTAAAAACACCACTCAAACCAGAACCACTCTGTCTTCTGAGTTATGTTTTTCCAAATCTAGCTACACATCTTTTTCTTTTCCCACATTGTGATATCTCCTGCCACCGACTCTTTGGCCACTGGAAAGATGATGACAAAGGTCCGTTCCTTGTCCAGTTATCAAGCTCTAACCAAGGCTTCTCAGCCAGCCTGACCCAGCAAAGAAAGGGCAGGAAATTTTTGAAGTGGGCTGGAGAAAAGTGAAGAAGCACCATCACCGAAGACAGGTGGACAGAGTGCTCAGGAATACAGTTTAGGAGGGGACAGGTAAGGTTGGACTTGATGATCTTGAAGATCTTTTCCAACCTGGTGATTCATTGATTCTGTGATCACTACAAGTGGGAATCCAAGACCAATCTGTCTGTCCACGAGTGACCAAGTCATCGTAAGTCTGAAACAAACCCACATCAAAACTTCTGGAGTTTGAAAGCCTCTAACCTCAGCACAGGCAAAACATCATTCCCCTGGGGCATTGGCTTTATGAAACAGGACGTTCTTCCTTGGCTGCCTCATCCAGTTGTGCTGTGAGCTCTCCTGGGACAGCGGCTCCCCTCTCTCTCTCTAGCACCGTACCACATTTGAGCTGTGGCTGTGAGGAGACACCATGAAAATAGTCTGGATCCAAGTGTCTGTGCTGTCCCTCCAGCCTCGAAGGGTCCACGTGAGGGATGGAACCAGGTACCCAGGGAGCTGATGTCTCGTGTGACTCTGGACATCTTTGGATCTAGACTGAAAGGGGTATTTTAGTTAATGCACAGGGTGTTGGGTTAAGTCTGGACAAATCGAGACACAGGAATTACTGAGTATTATGTCCCGGCCTGTCTTCTGCAGGAGGTCACCTAGATGATCCGTTTGTCTCTTCTAGCCTTTAAATCTACTAATCTATTTTCTCTTCCAGGAAATATAACTTTATTCTGAGAACAACATCCCCTTAGGAAAAAAAAAAAAAGAAAAAGAAAAGAATAAAGAAAGCAAGCATGCCTTTGAAAAACAACAGCAAAGCAGAAAAAAAACCCCAAACCCCTTCAACTATAAAATAAACTAAGGTACAAGGTGCAATTAACAATGCACAAACAGCAGAGCCTGGAATGTAAATTGTATTTAAATAGGGCTGTGAAGAATGTTTCAGTCCCCTAAATGGCTTCTCTCTCCTGCTGCCTTGAACCTCCAATCAAGCCCTGCCTGGGAGTAATTTGGTGCTGGAAATTGTTGCCACACGAACAGCTGAAGGCTGGCAGGGTCACCGGCCCCCCGTGTCACACCCTGTCATTTTAGATTAAGATATGCAAAGGCGACACGGCTGCGAACTTTCCCTTGGCTGCCGTGGCTGTGTCCATCCCCTCGGCTGTAATGAGAGGAAGGCGTAATTGGAGTCAACTGCTTGATTATGATAATTGCTACTGTCTGGGGGAAGAAGCGGTTGAGTTCTGGAGCTTGATCCATGCTGCACCTTTGGGGTGACTGCTGCCTGTTTGCCAGCAGATGGGCCCAGCAGAAAGCATCCTCTCTGGCCTCTTGACCTCTGCTTGACCACTTGTTGACTCCACGATTTCAGGCAGGGTCACGGGGTTTTCTAGTTGTTCTCTGCTTCCCACCAGAGGACCGGTCCTGAAGGATTTATCCCCTCAGAGGGAAAAGGCCTTCTTGAAATTTATCCCCAGCTCTTCGGGTGACACAAGCGGGAGATGAGGTGCCCTATATCTCCCACTGGGATATTTATCGCTTTCATTGTATGTCTCAGCAACAATCTGTGGGAAATACCTCCGGGAAGCTTGGCTGGCCAATCTGTCACGGCCTGCCTAGTTCCATTTGTCGGGAGAGCAAAGGCGGTCCTGGGGGTCAGGGCACCAGAATGGGAACAAGGAGATGGGCACTCACATTTCAGTGTCCAGCAAACCTTAATGGGATCTCCTCCCAGTTGCTTCATCTGTCTCTGCACTGGTGACTCCGAGGCACAGAGCTGGCCCCTTCCCTGTGTTAGTTCGTTCATTAACGCTTTTAAACGGTCTCAGATCCTGAGATACCGGGGCAGGATCTCGCAGTTAGGGTGTGAACCTGAGGGAAACACTGTTGTACTCCCAAATCCACCACAGGCTTGGGCAAGTCTCAGGCTGGGAGCCTTGGAGCAATTTGCAATTTCAGTGGGAGTTAAACTCTTAAATATCCCTGGGAATAGGCCTGTCTGTGAGCTGCATGTGCCCCTGTACAAGGAGCCGGTGCCACTGCCCCACAGCAGTGTGTGTAAGAGCCCTGGGATGGAGAGCACATTCCTAATTAAGGTGGCAGGAGGAGTATTGTTAATTCACAGCTATTATTTATTATTATCAACCTTAAGTGCAATGCTCAACCCCAGCTGTGGAGCAATAGGCACAGCCAGAGCAACAGGAGTAAATAACCAACAAAGGAATCAGAGATTTGTTTCCTTGGTCTCTTAGAAGTTTAAGAAGATGTTTTTGTAAAAGAACATTCATGTTCCAAAGCACAGAGGGGAAACCTCCGCAAAGGCAGATTTACAAATGCTCAAGAAGGGAAAGGAGCAGAGCTGCAGGTGATGCTGCAGGTGATGCTGTGGGGTTTCAGTACCCTCCTAAGCCTGCTAAGAGCCAGCTGCAAGGCTGTGGGAGCTGGGCTCACCCCACCCCACGCTGGAGCTATAAAAGGGGGCGGTTTGCAGCCTTTCCTCTTTCTGAGGGGTGGTGGGCAGGGGAGTGTGGGCAGCTGCCTGGTTCTTGCCAGTTTAGAAGGTGAGCTTGTTGGGATGAGTGAGTTTTTCTTTGTTATTAGCGAGGTGTCTCTCGGCAGGGCCCCGGGTAGTGAGCAGTGTTTCGGAGTGGAGCAGGATGGCTGCTCCGAGTGGGGTGCACAGCCCGTGTTCAGGGTCAGGCAGAGGAGGATCCTTTTGCAGCTTGATAAGAGAGGGGGAAGTTGTAATCTGCTTTCCAGGGTAGATTAAGAATCTCTGTAGGCTGTAGCTATACAACAGTGTTAGCCTGAGAAAGCAGAGATCTCGGAGTGAAGGTGTAGCAGTTATGATCCAGCAGCTGCCTGGATTTCCTTAACAAAATGCTGCCCTGAAATGTGACAAAGCAATCGGGTGCTCTGCACACCCCTGGGACTCGGCAAGGCAGCCAGCTCTGCGTGGCCAGGAGGTGTTGGCCTCCCCTGTACCTGCAGCCAGAGACTAAAACCCCAAAACTTCTCCCACCAGACCGTACCATGGGGCTCTGCTGGAGCACTGGCCCCAAGAGAGGTGACCCGTGAAGAGCCAGGACCTGGAGCTCAGGCTACTCTCCTGCCCAGCATTTATTTCCACCAAACAATGCTGGAGCCGCTTTGCAAGTGAGTGTGTGAAGTCAAACCTGGAGGAGAAGAGCTTTGCTGTGAACTCCAGCTAATCTCCAGTGGAGGCTGTAACTCCTTCTTGGCCTGAAGGAATGTTGGTGATTGCTCCTGATGTGTCTGAAGGCTCGTGTGCATCCGAAGAAATTTCTTGCCAAGTCTTACACAGAAGATCAAAGTCAAGTCAGGCCTGAGCTAGAGTCAGCACCCTTTCTGCCAGAAAAGGGTCATGTGTTTGCCTCACTCCCTGGTGCTGCTTTGAGTGTGTGAATGGTCAGCTCAGATCTGGGTCCGAGGTGTCATCTCCAGCCCTGGCTGGTCCGGCTGCTTCGAGGGGGGTGTTCACACACTCGCAGCACTTGGCGCAATGATCGGGACCTGGGACTGGCTTTGTGACATCGTCCGTGCCATGAATTTATAGGATAGCCAGTCCTTGGGGAGAGTTCCCTCCTAATCTCTCTTACTTAGAGATTGCTTTATTTTTTGCAGAAAGGAAGTTTGCATCCCTTTCCTCCATAAGTTTGCTTTGCTTAAACTTTATCCCTGTGATTCTGGGTACCATTTATTTTAGTTCCTGTCAGGGGTTTTTCTTTATGTTTTTCCCAACCCCACTGAACCCCAGCTTCGGGAGTACCTTGGGCCATAAGCAAGGTAAGGTCTGTGGGTGAACTCCACTTCTTTATATAAATATAGATCTTTTTGACAGCTTTGTTTTACTTCACCACAAATTACCAAAGCACACTCAGAGCCTGTTCTCTCACTAGATTTCCAGTTTAAATAGGAAATGACAGAGGCAGCTGGGAAAAACCTCTTCTCCTGTACTTCCAGTTTGATTTTACCAAATTCTGAGTCATTGCTCGCTGCCAGCAACCCCACCTCTTCTACCCAGGAGCTGGTGGCACTGCTGGTGCTGCTTTGCTGGAGTCCTGGGTGTGGGGTCAGGAGCGGGACGTGGAGATGAAGGTTCTGGGGCTGAGTGTCCTGCTATATCCCAGGGACTGCAGCACCCTCAGAGCTGAGGAGTGACCTCAGGACCCCTTGCGTGTGCCGGGACGGCCGTGTCCCCCGTGCTGTACATCATGCAAATAAAGCCATGACCTCCAGTCAGAGGCAGGTCAGCACACTGGGAGCTCGGCAGCGTGGTGGCTCTAGTGGGATGGAGGCAGAGATCAGTCATTGCTTGTGGCCGTTACAGGGAACGGGAGTCTGAAAGCTGTTACCTTCCAGTCAGTGAAAGATTTGCTTTTCTGGAACATTCTTTACCAGAGCTAAAGCAAACCTTGGGCTTGAGGATGTCACTTTTCTTCCTCATTTGGGTTAGGAGGGAAAGGTAAAGAAAAAATTGCATGAACCTTTAGCACTCAAAATCCACCACCTCGCTTCTCTGGTGATGCTGAAGGAGTAAGGAGAAATCCCTGCCCCCTGCCTAGCCCCTCCCCAGCCCACTGAGCTCCAGTGTTGGGCATCGTGTTGGGTAGCTGCAGGGGCTGCTCTGGGAAATGGGGTCTGGGCAGCTCTGCCCTCACCTGGGCAGGTGTGGGGTTCTGAGGCAGATGAGCCTGCAGCACCCGTTTGGTGAAGCTGAGGATGGCAGATTCCCCCTCGGAATCATCGGAGCTCTGAGCACAAGTATGCTGCTGAGAGCAGGTTACTGCTGCTGCTCGGGGCAAATGGGACCCAGGCTCCCTCTGGCCGTCCCATTTCCTCCCTGCACCTCCTGCAACATCCGATGGGCTGCGGGGGAGGTGGTGCTCCCCGTTTATTGAAGTCCGGGAGGGGTGTTGAAGGTCGCTGTCGCACGGCCACACAACCGCTGTCACTGTGTAGCGGTTGTGTGGCCGTGCCGGTGTGTGCTGGAGCAGCAGCTTGGGCCGCGGGGCGCCGGGATGCGCCGGGCGCCTGGAAGAGCGCTGCTCCCATGCAGGCAGGTGCTAAGCCGAGGTGCCTTAAAGAGGCTTTGCCTAAATCCCAGTCAAGGTGGACACCGAACTTCCCCAGCCGCCTTTGATGTGCTCGGCGAGGCCTCCTGCTTGAGCCGCGGTTCTTGCTGCTCTCCATGCTGATCCGGAGCCGTTTCCCCCATCTGAACCAGGGAGAGGAGACCCTGGATGGGGGAGCACGGGTGGAGCTCAGCCCTCCCGAGGCCCCGGTGAGCTTGAACCCGCAGCCCACCACCTATCGGCGAGTGTCCAGGCGGAGCAGCATCGCCTCCTGCATGACCGGTGTGAGGGGAGAGGCTCTGAGCTGGGGTCAGATGTCTTCTGAGCATCAGATTAAATAAAAAAATGAGGAGGAGGATGCGTTTTTCACAAAAAAAAAAAAAAAGGCAAAAAAGAAACAGTAAACGCATCAAATAATAATAAAAGCCCACCCTTTTCTTTGAGCCTGAATGTATGCTGGTGCAGTGCTTAGGGGATTAATCTCTTAAAAAATAAGTGCCATGTGAGTAGACAGGCAGTGATTAAGGTTTTAACTGATCAGTCTGCATCTGACAGTGAACCAGCTATTATCTTAACGGAATCAAACGAACATTCAGAGCCTCCGCTCAGCCCCAAACATGAAAGGAGATGTCATCTGCTGGCAGTTGGCAAGCCGCAGGGGAAGGGGGGGAGAGAGAGAGAGAGAGAGAGAGAAAGGAGGAGGGAAGGAAAGCAAAACAAGAGTGAGAAAAAGGGGGAAAGGGAGGCACAGCCAGGGAAAGGAGAGGAGGGGAAAGAGGGAGCGAGAAAGAGTGGAGGTGGAAATAAAAGGAAGCAACAGAGAGAAAAGGATCAGAGGGAGGGAGAACACTGGATGCTTGAAGAAGTGTGGAAGTCTGCTGTGCTCTTACATCTCTTTCCTTCCTACTTCCCTGAACGGCTCGGAAGCGGTTCCCTGAGCAAGCGGGGCCCTGGGCAGCCCCCTCCACCTTTGCCTTCTCCCACACTGCTGTCCCGCTCGCTGCAAGGTCTCCTCTCAACCGGGGGTCTGGCACTCTTGAACCAGAGGTCAGAAACAAGAGGGAGGAAAAGAATGGCCTTCAGGCCAGAGGAAGAAACCAGGGCAACCAGGCTCTTAACCTGATAAAAAAGGGCTTTATCTCAAAGCACTTAAACAAAACACACAAGGCGGCGAGAAGAGGCTCTGTGGAGCACGGCCAGGGCCACGGGGGGATGGCCGATCCCTGAGGCGGGACACGGGCTCTCGCCTTACACTGTGCAGACCCCGAGCTGGGGCCGGCTCAGGTGGTGGGTGTGGGGAAGGGAGGGCAGGAGGGATTTACCTTGGACAGAGGCTGGCAGCCAGAGTGGAGACGACAGTAATTCATGGGAGCTGCTTAACCACAGATCAGAGGGGAGCAGCCTGGAAGTGTGCGGCTCTTAAAGGAAAGATCAAGGGCAGAGGGAGCAGGAAATGGGTCTGGAGAGGGGCAGGAGAGAAGGTGAGACAAGGAGACATCCAGGAGCGGGTGGATACAGTCCTGTGTCCTTCCTTTGGGGGTTCAGAGTAAATCAGCGTCAGCCCTCTGCAGTCAGGGGGTCGATGCTGGTTGCAGGAGCAGCCCTCTACAAAGTCAGGAGCCATCCTCAGAGACAGAGTTCTCTCCCCTGGGATGTGTCGGGAGACTTAAATAGAGCAGTTGCAGTTTCCAGAGCAGAAGAAGGTGGGCTGGGGAAGGGGGAGACTGTGTGGCAGAGAAGCAGGAGCTGCCTGGTCACGTTTGCATGGTGAGCTCGCTATTTGCATGGTCTTGAGGGCAAACAAGGAGGTTGGGCTGGAGGAGGACTGGAGATCCCAGGGTTGCAGTTGGAGTAGGACAGCACATCTGGGAGATGACTGAGACTGAACAGCCAAGAAGGAGTTCAGGGGGAGACCCTGAAGAGGCCTGGGGCTTGCTGGTCCTCTGGTGAAAGGTTACAGGCAGGATTATGCTGTGGAGAGGGAGGACAGGTCTCTGTGCTGTTTCCTAATGCCCGGGGAGGGGAGTTAAACACACTGGAGAAGGGCAAACACCCTGCAGCAGAGCTGGAGGTCTCAGTCCCAGAGAGTTGGCAGTGCTGCTGTCCCCTGGATTTGCAGCCCAAGGGTCCCAGTGACCCCTGTGCAGTGGGTGGGCTCTGGCACAGATCCATCGTTACGGGCAGCCAGGTGCTGCTGACACTGACGGTTAACGGCTCAGAGGCAGTGCCCTGCCTTGCCCTCCACCTCTTCCCCAGGGGCTGGGGCAGCTTAGCTCCTTGCAGTGCTCTGCCCCAAAAGGGCTGTTTCCTGGGGCTGATTTACTCCCTCATCCTTCTGGGACTCAGCCCCATCCCTCCCCATTTCTCACTGAAAGACACGTGATGCTTTGTGCCAGAAACCCCCTCTTTTGGAGAAGGTCTCCTGCTATGGCCTGGGCTGCTGGTTGTTCCTCCTTGTTTGGTGGGCTTTGGTGCAGAGCACACCCTCAGCCCCATCAGTGGAGCCCAGCACACTTGCTGAGTCCCCATATGCTGGTGTCCCCTGTCTCTTTGGGGACAGGGGACACCAGGTGTCCTCACCCCATACACCTCTCCTGTCCAACGAGGACCTGCCGTGACTCGGTGGATCCCAGCACACCAGGAGCCGCTCGGAGCCGCTCGGTGATGAATTTCCCGGGGTGCAGACGCCAGTGCCAGGCTGTTATTCCTCGGTGCTCTCCCTCCTGACTCCATCTGTCTGCATGGTGCTACTGCTCCATGCCAAGGGGGCTGCAGGAGCGCCGGGGTCACGACTGCCCCATTACGGGGCGAGATTTATCATCGGCAGGTGTGCTGCGGGATGGTATATTATCCAGGATTATGAACTGTAACAGGATAATCTCTCTAATGTAATTCAAGCTCTCGACATGGCTTATGGCTCCTTAATGTACCTCAGACTGAAGAATTACAAGAACATTTTTCCCCCCTCCCTACCTTGTCAGCTCCTAAATGATTTAGGCAATCGCCTGAAGCCAGATCTTGGCCTCCAGTCATAACTCAGAGCAGTTCAGTAAATATGATGGGGAAGGAGTTTTCCTGGCTTTGCTCTTTCCAGCTTCCTCGGTCCCTGCTTTCAGGATGAACTGCTGCCACACAGACCCTTGAGGGTAGGGCAGGAGCACCCTGGGAGACACAGGCCCTTCAAGAGATGCTCTTTTGGGAGCGTGTCCCCCTGTGAGCATCACCTCTCTCAGTGCAGCAGCATGGTGTCACCAGTGTCCCAGGAAGGTAACCAGTGCCTGGAAGAGCTTTATTCCATGAGCAAGGAAGGTCCCTAAGCCCGTGCTTGGGACACAGTGCTGAGTCACCTTTAGCAGCGAAGGGCACCTTCCCATCTCTGCAAGACCCCTGAGAGACGAGACCCTCCTCTGTGCAGACTGGCGGGATGAGATCTCTGCTATCACCAGCAAGACAGATCTCCAGACACCTGAAGGAGGGGTTTTGTCATTTTTCTTCCCCTTCCTGGAATCTTCTCCAAGACAGAGCCTCATAAATCTCACCTGAAACCCCTCGGGCAGCCATGCTCTACATCCTCTCCATCTTCTCTTTCAGCCACTGCGATGTGCTGGGAGTCCGACACGAGCCCGGGGTGGGAGACCACGACCTCTCTGTCCCAGCCTTGCCACGTGCTTGCTGTGACCTTGGTGGCATCTGGCAGTGCTTCTGCCTCACGTTGTGGGGTCTGCCTTTGGAGACAGCAGCTTAGAGGGGCTGTCCTGGATCTTCTTGGGCCTGTTGCAGTATGGGTGGCTCACAGCAGCCAGCCCCACTCGGGCACTGGGAGCCAGGGCGGCCGCTCGCTGGATTCCCTTTTGGGTAGCGCAGCAATTAGCGGTTTGGTGTAAAATCACCCACAGGAGACAATTACTTGTGTGGATGTCCAGGCTTGCTCCATGCCCTCCTGCTAAGCCAAGAGGAAGTTTTCCCATCTTTTATATAATTGGGTTTTAATTCTACCTCTCTGTTCATCGCTCTGACTTTAATGGTGGGGTTTGTGGTGCTGGTTTAAGTGGAGTCAGGTTCATTCCCATGGATGAGCTTCAAGGTGTAAAGCATGGGAAAGACGAGCAATTACAAGAGTGCTGTGAAGGGCTCTGTCCTGGAAACACCCTGGGCTGAGGCTGCACTGAGGAGATGGGAGCAGCAGGAGCCCAGCCCAGCACCTGTTGAGGCTGGCCAGGGGCCCTCCCTGAGCTCTGGTCACCCCTTCCCCTGCTCCTCGGGGCTCCTGCTGTGTCCTGCTTGCAGCAGGATGGGCTCAGCCCCACCTCACCTCCTCCTGCAGCTGCTTTGGCGATCCCAGGGACAAACTACACTGTAAACAGGACAGGGAGTTGGGAGGGGGGAGAGGAAAGAAAGGAAAAGGGGAGAAAAAAGCAGAGATTAAGGACAGGAACTGCAGAGATACAGCTTCCATCAGGCAACTGACTTAAAATAAACATCAGATATGCAGAGTGGGGCTGGGAACCCACTGCATCTTGGACAAAAAGTAATGCTGGAAAAAAATATATATATTTCCTTTAACATTACAGGGTTTTGGCCTGGTTACCTGTTGCTATTGTGAGTGTGGCAGATGTTTGAAGTGCTGAGTGATGGCTGGAGGGGGAAGGAAAAGGGAAACATGGAGATGGAGATGTGGCATCAGGCCGGTAAGGGAAGGAATAGCTGAGCTGCTCCTCAGTGCAGAGGATGGTGATTTCCCTGTGAGCACGTCCCTTCCCGGGCTTCCCCAGAGCTTCACCCAGGTTGAGAGGGTCAATGACAGGCATGTGCATCCCACTGCTGGCCCACAGCGCCCAGGACTGGGCAGTGCCCACGCCGGTGGACATCCCCCCAGGCACTGATGGAGCTGCTCCGGCAGAGCTCAGGAGAGGGCACCCACCCAGGGGAGATGGAAGCACAGGGATGAAATGGGGGGAGATGAAGCCCTCCAGAGGGACTCAGCCAGTTGTGTTGCTCTTGCTGGAGCAGGGGACGTGAGGCTGGTGCCTGGGCAGAGAGGTGCCAGGGCAGAGGCAAGAAGAAAGCAGAGTGTCCTCTGGAAATCTGGAGGCTGTGCGAGTGTCGTGTCCCAGCGTGACGCCCTTCCTGACCGCCACCCCCCCCC
>VXBZ01002650.1:386756-397264 GCA_013399135.1 Heliornis fulica
AAGCCACAGGCTAGATAACTGTTCATCCCAGAGCTTTTAACTCCTTCGTCACCACGTGCTGGAGCTTGTGGTTACAGCATCAGTGAGTTTTGCTGGATACAGCTCCCTGTTTAAGGAAGGAGGGTTCAGGGCTTCCTGCGTGGAAGCTGGGGGAGAAGGATTGGTGTGGGTCAAGCAGGTACTGGTACGGGTTGGGGGCAGCGATGGACCAGCCCCAGTGAATGTGGCATTTCACACACTGCCCTTCAAACCGTCCCTCAGCTCTCAGCACCCAGTGACTGAACCCCAGGCGTCCTGCAGCCGGTCCCCAGAGCCCTGCCCGCTCACCCTGCCCCCTCCCTGCCACCCACACTCACCCCTTCCCCACCCGCTGCTCGGGGTGTGTGCACCGAGTCACCCCGTGCCTCAGTTTCCCCCTCTGGTAAAAGACAGAGAAAGAAGCGTTGACAGATGGCAGCGCTCAACTCATGACATCGGTCCTCAGCAGGTGGCCACCGTTGTCCAGGCAGGTCCCCACCTGGTTCTCCCTGCCAGGCTGCAGCCAGGAGGCCGCAGCCCCACAGTCCCCAGCCCGAGGCTCCTGCCCCTTGAAAGCCAGATGAGCGATTGCAGGGGCTTTGATCTGCCATAAACAGACTCCACATCCCAGAGTAACCTGCTCTCCACATCCCAGTGTAACCTGCTCTCCACATCCCAGAGTAACCTGCTCTCCACATCTCAGTGTAATCTGTCCTCTTTGTCTTTGGGCAAACAGAGCAGCAGCGTCTGTCCCCTCCTGCACCCTGAAGAGCAGTGCCACAACTCGTTCCTTCTTCCTTCCTTTCCTCTTTCCCTCTGTCTGGCCTGTGCTGTGGATAATTAGTGTATCCCGGGGAGAGAGTTGGGGACAGGAAGGAAAAGCTGTTCCCACAGCCAAGCAACTGGCAAAGCATCTTCAGACCTGTCTCTGCTTCCCAGGTGGCACCTCCGGCTTAACCACTTCCTTGCTGTAACAGAGAAAGGGGGATCTTGGCCAATATTTGCCTTCTCTTCCCCCCCCAAAAAATCCTCCAAGGATTAACCCTTCACTCACTCTCCCAGGGGAGAAAGGGGGAGTTTCCCTGCCTGGCACCTGATTTCTAAGTAGACATTGCAGGAGATGGGGCAGTGACCTCAGGACCTTGCATGGAACAAAGAATGGAACCTTAAATCGAGCAGTCACCCCAACATGGGGCTCTGAGCCCCGGGTTCCTAGTTCCTGCAGCCAGCAGTGCTCCCCTGGGGTGCCTTGGGGAAGGAGAAACTGAGGCACCAAACTGCTTAGGATCTTGCAGCAAAGCAGTGCTAGAGGCCAGCTCCAGCACAGCTTCCTTCTGAAAACTCATCAGCTTTAACACCTCCCTCCAGCCACATCAGAGGCCGCCGGTCACCTTTGCTTTCCCAGCCAGCAGCCCCTCAGCTTTAACACTTCTCCTACCCGGGCAGGAGCCCGGTGTGAGCCGACCTGATTGACACATGATTGACAGAGCCAATTAGTCAAACTAAGCCAGCTGCATTCAACTCGGTCCTCCAGAAGGCTGGGGGAGGAGGAGAGAAGCAGAGGGGAGGCCGGAATCCAATTCCTCTCCCATCAGGCGTGATTGCTGTTTTTGTTTTATTCTCAGCCTTTTTGAGGCGTCTTGAGCCGCCGCATCTCGTTTGCTGGATGCCATTCAAGCAGTGCTCACCAGCTCCCCATCCGCCTGCTGGGGAGTGCGAGGGGGTTGTCATCACCTGGGCACGTTCTCCAGCTCTGGGATTTCCCCAGGTAAAGCAGGGAACTCCTCATGCTCTAACATGTTCCAGATGAAAGTACGGTCTAAGGAAGAGACGCAGCCTCCTCCTCACACCCGGGCACAGAGAGCAGCGCAGAGGGATGTGAGGGGCTGGCAGAGCCCCGGGGGTTGGCCACAGAGGTGGGCAGGGAGGTGGCTGGGCTTTCTGTTCTCTTCTGCCTGTCCCTTTGACACGGGGAGTTGGAAGCAGTTTGAGAAGCAGCAGGTTAAGGAGGCTGGGTTGGGAGAAGGAGGGCCAAGAACATGCAGTCACAATGAGGACAGGCTGTGCATGGAGTTTGTCTCTCCAGAGATCTGGGTTTCTTCTTTCTCAATGTTTTTTGACTCATTTCCTCAGCTCGCAGTCAGATATTTACTTAACCTTGCAACTGCGCTGCACGGGGAATGCCAAGTTTGGGGGCTGCGAGCGCTCTCCCTGCTGCTGTGTTTACACATGAGGCTCACACACACACACACACACACACACGCGTGTGGGCACGAGCAGCCTGGGGGCATGCACACGCTTGTGCACGGGGCACACATGCTTGCCAGTGGGTGTGCAGAGATGGCACCTCGCTCCCTGCTCGCAGCAGGGCTCCACCGACAGCCACCCACAGGCACCCTCAGCGTCACAGGATCCCAAGTTGGACAAGACCTTTGGGATCATCGATCCAAGCATCCCTGTCCTCTCCTGACCCACATCCCTGAGCACCTCATCTCCCATCTGTTCAATACACCCAGGGGTGGAGACTCCATCCCCTCCCTGGGCAGCCTGTCCCACACCCCCACAGCTCTTTGGGGGAAGAATTTCCTGTGACATCTCACCTGAACCTGCCCTGGTGTACTGGGCACATGAATGTTTGTGGACTCAACTGTGTGTGTTCTCTGCCAAGTAGAGGGCACCCAGATTGTGGATTTGAGTCACCTTCATCATGCTGTGGACGAGTCCAACACAGCTGAGACACTGCAGAGTGAAGGAGCCTGCTCTGGGGTCACGCTGTCGCTGAGATCTTTGTTGTGGTGGGCAAGGCATGTCTGTGACCTGTTGTTCACTTATCTTCCTTCCCAGCTGTTTTCCCCAGTCCAGCTCGGATGTTGCCATAGTCCTTCAAAGACTGCCTTGTGCAGAATTCCTGGGACCCAAAGCCTCTTTCATGGATGTGGAGTCAGCCCCTGCTGCCCACCACCGAGGTCTGGACAGATCCCAAAGCCTTTACAGATTGTGACCACTGTTGAAAGGGTTCATTTCTTCCCATAATGAGATGCAGCCCTCGCTGGGGGCACTGCAGCATCTGTTTAGCAGCTCATAGCAACCAGGCATAACAATTTGGGATGGAGAGGAACGCAGTTCCAGCCGGGGCAGAGGGTTCATGTGGTTCTTCCTGCAACACTTCTGCAGCTTCTGCAGCAGCTGTAGCTGGCCAAGAGATTCCATCCAAGTAGCCCTCAGGAACAGCGACACTTGGATGGGGTCAGTGCAGACGGGAGAGAAAAAGCCGCAGCGAGCACAGGACTTGCGCGGTCCCCCTTGCCCGGCAGAGTGCACCGGGGCCAGCCCTGACCCGGAGGAGAGCAGCCAGCTTAGTCACCCAGGCCACCTCCCACAGAGCCAAGAGCCGCCTTCTCCATCCCAGCAGCTTCCACCTGCCCCGGACGAAACCCACGGCAGCGAGGCCACAAACGCATTGTGCAGCCTCCTCGGTGTGCCAGAGAGCCTCCTCCTCCTCCCTGCAGCGGGGAGCCAATACGGCCGGCTGATGGCAGAGACTGCCCGCGGGCAGGGAGCAGGCCCGTGTGCCGGGCAGAGACACTCGTGTGTGTCACTAGCTGGGTGATGCGGACCCGACGGCCCACACGCTGCCCCGACACGCAGAAACTCATGGGACACTTTTTCCAATCGATTTTTGCCCCAGCACATGAAAAAGCCATTCAAGAAGCCACTTGAAAACAGTCTCTGGCTCTTCCACGTGCGTACACACTCAGGGTGTCAGATGCTTTCGATTGAGCCAGGAAAGGTCCGATCAGCATTAGATGAATGGAAAGAATCCGGCTGACTTAGTGAGCTTTGGATCCAGCACCCAGTTGTTAGGAAGCAGCTCTCAAACCTTGAGGCAGGCGGCTGAGAGAAGCGAAACTCTACCCAGGTGTTAGATATCCTTAAACAGGGAAGGAATTTTTCTTCCCCTTGGCCCTGGAACAACAAGAAGAGGGTTGGGTTTTTTTTTCTTTTTTTTTTTTTTTCTTAAAGCCTATTTCTGAACAAAGCAGGCAGGCAATTATCCTCATCCTCATCCTCGTGTCATTGTTATCTGAAGCTGTTTGAAGTCAGGAGCGGTCACTTTGCCAGGGATCACACCCTGCAGCCTCTGCCAGCAGCTCTCACACACACAGCCCAGCGGTCGGGGTCCTCCCGGGCAGTGTCACGGTGGAGCTGCAGAAAGCGCCGAGTGCACGGGACAGCCGAGTGTTTGCCAAGGGGACCCGTGGGGTGACATTTTAAAGCGAGCATGGCAGAGGAGGAGGAAACTGGCAATAGGCCTGGAAATTTAAAGCCCTTTCACTGCCCAGCGCTTTAAAATAAAAAGTATTTGTGATAAATTAATGAATTAATATTGTTCTGCCTCCCTAAGTCATCTCACTTGCTCTCCCTCTCTGGGGATAGAAACCATATAAGTACCTCAATGGATAAACACAACTCTCAGCCTTGCTGATACCGCCTCGCTGCTGGTCCTCGCCCCAGCTGCCTAACAGCGAGGGGGAGTGTAATTCCCCTAATTCCCTTGATCCCAGTAACACGTCCCGGGAGGGTCTGTGGCTGCCAGGGAGGTTCCTGCACCACGTTACGGCTCCGCTGGCTTCTGCAGGTCCTTCCCGGAACCCGCCTTCCCGACTCGAGCGTTTCTGGGAATGAGGTCCCAGGGCTGTTGGTTTGGGGAGCCTGCCAGGATGGTGGGGATTTGGGGGAAATGCATGGGGCCCCTGCTTTGATTAACCCCTTCCCCACCGGCAGCGGGTGCAGAAGCTGCCCCAGGGTTGAGCCCCGGCTCTCCGGGGTGGCCGTGGTGAGGTGTGACAGACAACTCCACACCACCAGCCCCAGGAACCGGTGTCTCAGCCTCGCGCATCCCCCCACACGCTTCTCTGTGCCTACCAAGGGATGATGTTTCCCTGAGTTTCTGGTGGAAAATCCAAGGGCAGGAGGAAATTTTCAGCAAGCTGGAGGCAGCAAGAGCCAAGTCTGAGCCTCGCAAATCTCCGGCCCATACCTCACGGGTTAAGCGAGCCGAGAGGGCTGTGTGTGCTAAGGTCAACACAGGCTGCACCTGCCCACAGGCTCCTGTGCGCGGCAGCACAATTGACGGCTTGTTCCTTTCATAAGTGCCGTTGGAGCGCGGTGCCCAGGCCCCGAGCCAGCCTGCTGATCACATAAAATATTATTTGTGTTTAAAAATTCCAGTAATTGACTATGCGCCGTTTTTTTCCAAGCCTTCTGCCAAGGGCAGTAAAATCAAAATCCGTCCCAGGTTATTTTCATCATGCAAATTCCCATTTCTGTAAACAGGAGTGCAGCGGCGAGAGCCATCGCTTGCAGCCGGCGAGGCTGGGCTGGCCGCCAGCGTGTGGCGGGGAGCGTGCCGGGGCCGGCGAGAAGCCGGCCGGAGCGGGGGGAGCCAGGCTGGAGCGGGCAGAGCTGCAAGGTGCAGAGGCTGAGACCTGCCCTGGCTGGAGCCCTCCCTACCCCAGGGAGCGGGGAAGAAGGGGTGAGGGTCTTGGATGGTCCCCTGTCCCATCCTGGGATAGCCTACAGCTTCTGCTTCAGTTGTCCCGACTCCTCCCTCTGTGAGCTCTTGCTCCTGGGCTGAGCCCAGCTCCCCTCCTTGTTGCTACCGACTCCCAGCTCGCAGCAGCTGCTCAGCCCTGGGGCTTGGGATACTCTAATCTTACACCCAGGTCCCCCCTCTCCTACACCAACCAGCCTGGAAGAAGGGAGTGTCCTTCACTCGGGAACTCGGCGTTTCCTGATGGAAAGCCCCGTGCGGGCGCTGTGGAGACGGGAGGATCCATGGAGGGTGTGTGGAGGGTTTTGGCTGCCTTCCTCAGAAAAGGCTGTCCTACTGGGTGTACCGATCCCAGGGCACACAGCCTGAGCTGGGGGGGTGTGGGGGGGAAGTGCTGCTGAGCCCAGTGGGACAAGGCTGGATCCCCTGCAGCTCGTCCCCCCGCGCCTCAGCTCCAGCACTGGTTTCTCACATGGCTGAAATGAGACGAAGAAACCCAAGGATACCCACGGATCCCAGTGCCAGGGCACTCTGGGGATCCTTTGGGGATGGCAGCCATCCCTGGACACTGCAAAAACCACTGTGTTAGAAGAGATATCCCAAACCAGGACAGAAGCCCTGAGCCCTCAGGGAAATCCCCTTTAGCTTAATCTGAGTTTCAAGGCAAGGCCAGCAGAATGATGCTCTCCAAACTCTGGAAAATGAGGGGTAATCTGGCGGGGATCCCAGTTACTGGGCTGCAGTGTCTAGAGCTGCACAGACTGTGAGGTACCAAGGCCTGGGCTAGGGAGATAGAAAGTGATAGAAAGCATTACCACACCCCAAAGTAAACTTCTGAAGATGCATTAGAGAAGAACAAGCTGTAGCTCTCTGCCTTGAGGCTTGCCCCAGCATGGACAGGCTGAGGTTAGAGCAATCAGCTGGATGAATTATCCCATTCTCGCCCATTAGGAGACCTCTTTGTACCCGTTTTGGAAACGTGTGGGAACAGCTGAGGTTGGGGTAGGACACTGGGCCACACAAGCCCCTGGCCTACTTGGAAATGGCCCTTTTGTGTTCCTACAGGCCTTTTGGTTTTGCACACACAAGCAAAGATGACATTTTATCCTCTTTAAGGTGAAGAGCGGGAGACCTCGCTAAGAATTCACATCTGTTTTGGAAACAAGTCAACGCAGGAAAACTACCCACATGGAGAAGTAATGTGGTTTTGATTGTATTGCACTCTCTAGAAAGTAGTGCACACATATTAAACTATATTATACAGTATAATAATAGCTTACAGTTAGTCTGCCTTTCATCTGGACATGCTTCACAAACGTCACATAGATGCAGAAGCCTCTTTCGCTGCCGCTGAGATGCAGCCACCTCTGTTGCACTGCTGCAGGTTTGGATCAGCCCAGCAGGATCAGCCACCCAGCAGCCCTGTCAGCATGCAGGGGAGACAGGCTTCGGGATCTGGAAGCTTCTTATCCCCCACATGCCCTCAGGTTAACATCCAGGGAACAGTAAAATCTGAACATGAATGGCTGGGTAAGGACTACAGGGAAGCAACTGCATTATGCTTTATTTTAAGGTGATCCCTGCAGTCTAAATCTTGGCTAATTACTTTGGCTCCATCTTAAATGTTGCATGATTAATAGATATGGATATGTGTTTAACTAAAACCTATCACGTTTGAAGGGAATAATAACAATAATAAGTTTTTCCATCCATTGAGATCCAGACCACTTATGATAATTAAAATTGCACGACACTGCCGGTGAGGGTCTTGAGCTGGTTTCCAGTTTCCCAGGTAATCCTGCTCTGCCTCCCTTTATTGCTCCAGGGATCTCAAGTGGATACTGGCATTTTATTTTATTTTTCCCTCGTCCTCCTGGACTGCTGCGTTGTTCCGTGACACAGCCGGCGGCTCCCGTCCTGCCGCGCGGTCTGGAGAAACCCTTTCTTGGTGTGTTTGGTGCAGACAGACCAGTCACAGACCGGTCACAGACCGGTCACAGACTGGTCACAGACCAGCCACAGACCAGTCACAGACCGGTCACGGAGGAGCAGGACCCCCACCAACGTCCAAGCACCGCCGGGACGGTGCGGGTTGCGTGTGCTCTCCGGGAGCGGAGGCAGGAGCAGGGCTGGAAATGCTGCTCCAGGAGCACGTCCAGCTCTGCTTGGAGCTTTACCCGCTGGGCCCTTCTTTGGTCAGGGTCCTGCTCGTCACTGACGTGACTGCTCCGTGGCGGGGGCGATGAGTGCTGTTTGTGTGAGGGCAGTGACTAACAGCTCAGCTCGGCACTTGCGGGAGGCTTTGTACAAACAAGGAGATGAGAGGCAGCGGGGAGGGGTCGGGTTTGCAGTACCGGCTGTAAACACCACACGTTTCAGGCAGAGACAACTTGTAGCCGGGTAGATCCGAACTAACGAGTGTTGCAACAGAGGAGCAACAGGGAGGGCGACGCGCGGCCGCGTGCTGGCGCGGAGCTGAGCTTTCACAATAAATGATTAAAGCATGGTTCAGATCCCGTCAAATGGAACGGTGCTAATCTAATCACAATCCATCTGGCACTGCCACATCTGTCCCAACACCTCCACCTCTTCATTTTCAATCAGCCTTAAATAGTACATAATTATTAATGTCTACCCGCCTGTCAGACGGCGCGGGGGATTCGCTTATCTCTCAAGATCAGCTAAGGCAAGACGCGGAGATCGATGGATCCGCCACGGGGCTCGGAGGCCAGTGAGCCTTCTGTCCTTGGTGTCAGCCCTCCCTTGGCCACTGTGGCTGTGGGGACACCCACCACAGAGCCCAGAAGCTGGCACCAGCTGGGCACTTGGCAGCAGGCTGTAGAGAGTGACCCGGTCATCCGCTTCTCCCCATCACCTCCTGCTCACAGCAGTGGGTTATGGTGGGTGCCTTGGGCTGGGGAAAGGCAAGGAGATGTGTCTGAGCTTGAGCCTGTCCCACTAAGCTAAGGTGCACAGAGCCTGACTGCCCGGCAAGGCTACCCTGACCTGCTGGGGACCTGCTTTATGGGCGCTCAGTGTGCTGCGTGCTGCACTCCTGCTCGGCATGAGGGACCCAGGGGGAAAAAAAACCTCACAGAGACAATGTACCTAAACCTTGGTGGATTGTTTGCCTCCAATCTAGAGCTCATTGGTGGTCACAGAGGCTGTTGCGATAGGGGTTTTTTGGCTCTTCCAGGAAAGAAGCCCACACCAAAGCCCCATATGCAAACAAGTCCTGTGCCTTGGCTGAGACCTGGGCTCAGACCTTTCCTTGCGGGATCTTCACAGCTCTGGGCCACTCTGACCACCCAAACTAAGTAGCTCAACATCTCACCAGTGTCTAGGATTCTTATCATTAGTCTCCCAGGATCTGGAGATTTTTAAAGCCTCAGGAATCATGTGGTTATGTGATAATCTTGCCTCTTTCCTTTTTTATTAAAAAAAAATATTTTCTTGTCCTTGTGGCTGAGATAAAGCTCAAAAATATGAAAACCAGAGAGTAAACACCATTTTTTCCTGATGATTTTTAAGCTCTCTACCTCAGGTGGGGGAGATGTGAGCTGTGATTTCCTAATGGTCAGGATTACAGTCCGGATCAGGTTGTCAGGACCAAGCCTCCGTCCCAGCCCCAGTATCTGCTCCACTGCAACCGCTGAGCTCAGCTAAGCCAAAGACAGGGAGAGAAGAGCTGGATGGCAAAGCTCAAAAACAGCCTTAAGAAAGTAGAGCCGAGAGCAAATACCTTGTGAAAGTTGAGTGAGCCCCCTTGGATGTTTACAGAATAAGTTACACAATAACCAGTGTCCTGGGGATATCTGGTGAGCCCTTGAAACACATATTCATTGTTTTGATCAGCACCATCGATCCGCGGCTGCCGCTCCGCGCTTGGGTGGATTTGGGGCTTGAAAGACACTCGGTGGCAGTTCACAGTTTGTTCACAGACAAATCCTGCTGGTTTGTTTGTTTGCAGGCCTTTCTTCTCAGAAAGAGCCTGCTCAGCACAGCCAGGTGAGAAAGCCGCGTTCACGCCACTCTGGGCATTTAAAGCAGGGGAGCTAAAGGCAGATTTGGTGGAGGGAGAGCTGAGGCGTAGCAAGAAGTGCTCCTCTCCTCCTGCTCATCTCAGGAGAGGCTGTTTCCAGAGGCAAATGCAAGGGTTGCAATTTGCTCCTTGGTGCTGTGATGGAGGAGTCCAACCCGAGCGGCAGTGAGGTGGAGGAGCTGAGTAAAAGACCCACCTGTTTCTCAGGTCTCTACCAGCTTTCCTAGAGACCCATCCAATGACCTGTGTTGAACGAGGGGCCAGGGTCTTGGGCTTGGAGTTTGGGTGTTGAAGGGGATGACAGCGGTTTGCTCTGGTCTGGGTCTGTTCCGGCTTTCCAACAAATGTTGGCCCATGGACCAGTTTGCTTCAAATCTAAGAATAAATCAATGGCTTCTCTTGGCTTGGATGCAAGAGCTTGGGAAATGGCTGTGATTTATAGGCCTCTGTTTGTTTGGAGTTCCAGGCTTGCTTGAAGTCAGGGGGAAAATGTGGAGGATGCAATGAAGGGAGATAAAAACCAAACCCCAAGTAACTGAAACCAATGGTGATGAACCTCAGGCACGGCCATGTGCTCCATCTGTGGATGTTTCAGGGGTCCCTGGGCGTCTGGGATGACTTTTGAGGTGCTTTTTCTCCCCACCCTGGAAATCTGCCCATGAAGAGAGAAAGAGCATCACTCTGCTTTGCTCTACAGGAACCCACCCTGGAACCTTCGTGGGCTTTTGGGTACAACGTGGTGGCAGCACATGAAGCAGCAGCTGTCCCATGCTGCGAGTGAAACCCCCCAGGTTCCTCGTCCCCCGCGTCAGTCTTGGTGTCGAATGCCACCGCTCGCCCAGTTCCCACTGCCCAGGGCTGGCACCAGGCTGGGGCTGTGTCCTAGCATCCCCA
>VXBZ01002650.1:401995-422544 GCA_013399135.1 Heliornis fulica
TCTCTCTCTCTCTCTCTCTCTCTCTCTCTCTCTCTTTTTCTTTCTCTCTTTCTCTCTCTTTCTCTTCCTCTCTTCCTTTCTTTCTCTCTCTTTTTCTTTCTCTTTCTTTTTTCTTTCTCATCTCTTTCTCTCTTTTTTCTTTCTCACTTACTTTTTTCTTTCTCCTTTCTCTCTCTCTTTCTCTTTCTCTTTCTCTTTCTCTCTTTCTTTCTTTCTCTCTCTCTTTCTCTCTTTCTCTTTCTCTCTCTCTCTCTTTCTCCTTTCTCTCTCACAAAGCACCAGTCTATGCTAATCTCTCCACTCTCACTTGCTCTCACTCCATGAGAGCTGATGCAGTTAATTGGAGCTTCTTGTAAGCGAGCGTTAACGCGGGCAGAGCCAAGAAGACATCTTGGCAGCAAAATATCATTATCAGCGCTTGAGCTCCAGCCAAAATCCCCTTGCGGTCAAAACACGGTTCTTTAAGCTAAACAATTAGAGATTTGTGCAAGTGTCGCTGCCGTGAGTTATCGGTGTGTGTGTGTGTGTGTGTGTGTGTGCCACTCCGCGCCCGTGTCAGCAGAAGCTCACAGTCCTGCTCCCTGCAGGTGACAGGCTGAAACCTCCGCCAGCACGCAGGAACGGGGACGGGACCTTGGTCACATCACGTGTGGGCTCACGGCCCTGTGGCAGTCATCAGCCGTGGGGCTTGGTGGATGCGCACGCCAGGCATCAAACTCTGCCCTTCCCACTGGTGTGGTTTGGTTGTTCTTTCTTCCACTGGTGGAAAGTGACTTTTAGGTTTAGTGGGAGTTTCTGGCAGAGCAGAAATCTCTGGGTTTTCAGCAGTTTGTCAAAAAATACACATAGATCCCATCTCCTTTCCCAAATGTCCAAATACCTTTTCCTGCAGGGAATGTTTCTCATGTTTCTGCACTTCAAAACACATAGAAATGAGGGAGATATTTAAAGTATTATTTTACCCCAAGCATAAAAAGATATCGTTTCCCACCTAGACTGGGGGGCTGAAGAGCTTGAGGATTCCCCCTTTCCCCTCCCAGCACGAAGAAAGGAAAGCATTGCATCCAGTGATGCAGAAATATTCCAGGATAGTAAAATATCCATATTCAGAGTCACTGTCCCAGGCCTCGGCTTCCCCTTCACCCCGGGTGACAGGGTGCTCGGTGCTGGGAGTCCCCAACAGCCAGAGTTGGGGGTCCAATCGAGGCAGAGAGTTCAGTTGTCTCAGAAGAGAGAGGATTGGCATCTTTCCAGCCTCTTGACTCATTTCCACCACGTTGGACATTCTCATTATCCACATAAATGTCCAAACGAGGTTTTATTCCTGCCAAGCTCTTGAGGCCTTGTGTCAAAGAGCTCCAAAGGCTGGAAAAAAAAATTCCCTGGGTCAGGTTTAGTTGCTCCTGAGGCTTCTCCTTGCCCTCCAAGTTCCCTGTCTGTTGGCTGCTCAAATTCAGCATTGTTTACTGAGTGGTGCCAATATCCTCCATGTCATCTCCCATCTTCAATCTCCCTACCCCTTCCCACTGCTCACTTCAGGGTTTCTTCCTCTTGCTTCCTTCTACTGTTACAGTAGGAGCTGGCCCAGGGAGGACAATGATACCAGCTCTGGCTCAGAGAACCAGCCTTTCCTCTGTTCTCTTCTCCCTTTTATCCTCCTGTCCCAATTCCTTTCCACCCCCTCGTGTCTCTTCCACCACCCCTCTTTGCCTCTCACACCCCGAAGTGAGGGTTGGACCAGTGTTACAATGTCATTCCTATGTACAGGACCTTGGTAGAGGAAATAATAGATAAAATATCGACTGGTTTAGAGCCAGAAGGTGCGGAAAGCCAGCTCTATCTCTTATCACAGCAGCAGTACAAGGTGGCAGTCTGTTACACCAGGGTGTGCTCAGGAGTTTCTGAGGACTGATGTTCACCAAGATGGAAACTGAGCCAGCACGTGGGTACCCAAACCTCTGGAAGCAACAGCAACCCCACCAGGCAGTCTGAATCTCAGCTGTCAGGGTTTAGGCAACTGCTGTAGATGAAGATGAGGATTCTGTGATGAAGGTTAGCTGGGGGTCAGGACTTGCCGGTGCAGCAGGGTGCCCCTGCCAGCCTGTCCTCACCCCCGTGCTGGGCAGGCTCCTTGAGGAGGGTGGATGTGTCTGTCTGCAGCCAGGGAAGGGAGCAGCACTTTGCTGGGTTGGTCCTGGCAGGGCTGATTTTGCAACAGAGCTTCCAAAAAATCCAGATCAGCTTTCCCCAAGCTCTTGTTTTGCCAGCCAGCTGAGCTGGTAGGATTCGTGTGCTCCCTGTAAAAATCTTGCCTTCGGTTAGCAGCAAGCCATGAGCCCCCCCGCACCCCCCCCCCNACCTGCTGCACTAATGCAACACGAAACCGCGGCCGCTGAACTCTCTCAACCCAGTGTTCCTGCTCACGGGACTGCCCCAGTCCCAGGGAGCCGGTCATGTGCTGGGTGCCCTGCCGGGGGGGAGTGGGGGGGAGGAAAGACACGCTCCTGAGCCACCCGGTCTTGTTTTCCAGGGGAGGGTGCGGCTGGGGAGCAGGGCAAGGGCCATCGCTCCCCGCGTGTCCAGAGTCCCGGCGTGGAGCGCGTCGGCCCTGGATGAGGAGCAAATTCAAACCCGAGCATCAAGCCCAGGGCTGCCCCTTCCCTCTGCCTGCAGGCTGGAGTAAACGGGACCAGTGCATGGGGACCCATCCTTCTCCCAGGGGAAACCCCCTCTGAGGAGAGCTGTGTGCTTGTACCACATCCGAGGAGGAAAACCATGCACAAGGGCAGAGTCCCCTCACCGTGGCGATGCAGGAGGCTGATGCAGCAGCCTCTCTGGGTGCTGTTCCTGGGAGCCTTCAAGCCGTCCCCAGGCACACTCAGCCCCTGTGCCTGACTCGGCTGAGCCCCTGAGCTTCAACCCTGTGCCTGGCTGCACCCAGAGCCGTGTCAGAAACCATATCTTCTCCTTTGAACTAAATATCTGGCTGTGGAGGCCCCTCTGTTCCTGGGGACAGTCCCCGTTGCCACCTGTTCCTATGGAGAAGGATTTTTATCACAAACACTTGGTAAACAGCTGCCCCGGAGCCCCTTTCTGCCTGCCCGGCGTTTATTCGGAGAAAGTCAATAAGGAAAAACAAACATTCCTCGTCCTTGTGCACACACACCCCGGACTGCAGCGGTGCTGGCCTGCTGTGCAGGGCACACCGGGGGCTCCCAGATGGTGCCCGAGGCCAGGGATGGTGGGCACGGCCCCAGCTCTTCCTCCAGGGCAGCTGAGGAGCCAGGACACCACGGCACCTTTGCAAAGGGATTTTCTCTTTTCCCCTTCCCCAGGACACGTCCTCAGTAGCGAGTCCAGCAGAGCCAGACGTGAAACTCCAACCTTGTGGGCTTCACCATCCCCAAGGGATCTCTTTCCACCAGGCTCTGGAAGTTGCAGAGTTGAGCTTTGGTTCCCCCAAGCCCTCGTTCACGCAGGCTCCTGCTCCCTTCCCACTCCCACATGCGCTCCCCAGGCAGGGGAGAGGACGAGGGCAGACAGCAGCCCCATAGCGACAGGCACTCGCAGAGCTGGAGCTGGGAATTAACATGCTCAGGCTGTAATTAGGGCTTCAGCACCGTGACACCTTTACAAGTGTCTTTATCTAAAAGCAGGTAAATTGGAGGCTTCCAGGTTGGGTATGTTAGCGGGGGGAGGTGGTGGTGATGACGGTGGGGAGGGATGAGACAGGAGAGAATTATTTTTAGTGGCATCCTCGTGCTGTGACGGGTTGCCCGTGGCCTGGGTGATGGGTGGGAGATGCAGAAACTTGAAGGAAGTTGGTTGGAGTCAGTGGGAAGAGAGTATGTAGGTCCTATGCCAACCTGTCTGTTGGAATGGCTGTATGGGAGAGCGGGGAGAGGGGTGAAGCTGCGTGGGTCTGAACCCCTCAATGAGTATCAAGGTGGGCTCATGGCTCTCGTTCAATCCACCTGCTTCCAGCAGCATGGATTAGCCTCTGCCTGCTCACTGGCAGCTGGATAAACTGGGCTGAAGCAGGCTGGGAAGCAGCCCCACAGGGCAGGGACTGGAGCTCCTGCCACAGCATCGCTGCCCACATGCTGTGGGCATCCCTCCTGCTTGGTCCTGCCAGCCCAGCTGTCAGGGAGACAACGTCAGCACTGGGATGGAGCTGATAACACTGGCAGCCTGAAAGTTCAGGGATATTCAGATCTAGACCAATCTTGAGGCTTTTTTCTCTTTTCTTTCTTTTTTTTTTTCTTTTTTTGACAGCTGCTGCCTCTACTTTAGGCAAGGACATTAGTGCCGAGAGGAAAAAAAATTTGATTTTAATGCAAGCCCCAGTAATCAGCTATTTGTGATGGAATTTTATCTGTCCTGGTCTCTAAGGGATGAGAAGCAAGCAGAGAGGAAAGAAGGGTCAGAAATTAGTATGCAGAAATATCTGATCAGCCAAAGTAATTTTCTTTAATAATCGTATTCATACTGGCTGCTCTCCGCTCACTAGAAGAATTAAGTATTTAATAGTAATATATTTCATCTGGCAGCAGTTCCGTTTCGTTAGGAGCTGTGATGCCTCGCCGGGGTGGGGGTGGGCAGGGGAGACAGCGGTGGGAGGGCCCCGGTGCGGGGCCGGAGGAACAAAGCTGCATCCAGCGCCGGCTGGATCCCCGGGGGACCACCAGCCCCTGCCAGCCCCTGCCGCTGCCCGGCACCCATCGGGAAGAGCCAGCCGGCTGGCGAGCTCGTTACGGAGCTCTAATTAGAGACGAGAGTGCTTTTCTGACGAGGGGAGGGGGTGCCGGGACCGACCGGCGCGGATGTGGGAGGAAGGATGCGCTCGCTGCCCTGTACCGGGATGTGCTCCATGCCAGGCGCTGTGCCCGGAGCCCTGGCTGTGTCCTCTGGGCTCTGCAGCACAGGAGAACACCAGAGAGACACCACCTTAAAACCTACGGGTCTCTAATTGCCAGGAGATACGCTAATTATTATTATTGGCATCCATTCAGGCAAGTGTTTAAGTACATGCTTAACTTAAGCATGTCCCTAAGTCCCATTGACTCTAATGGGACTTAACTTCCCGCTTAAACGCTGCCCCGAATATCGATGTTTGCTCAAACCTGTGGTTGTTCACGACAAGTCCACGGTGAGCACAGGAGCCCCTCGAAGCTGTGCACCTCGGATCTGTCCGGGGTCTGCCCTGTCCCCCGCGGTCCCCCAGCACGACACACGGTCACCTCCAGCCCGAGGTAGCAGCAGCGTCCCAGCACGTCCAGCACCCGGGGCGGGGGAGAGGGACCCGGTGACAGCAGAACATCTGCACCTTTGTGACAGCAGGATTGTCTGAGGACACGGGGGATTGTGTCCCTGCTCGTCACCCTCAGCCCCACGTCTCCATCGGGGCTCTCCCAGGACATCCAGAGTGGGGTCATCTGCTCCGTGCAAGCCCTGGCTCCAGCTCCCGCTGGGGTTTGCACGCACGGGATGGGGAGGTGAGAAATATCAAGGGCAAACTAATCCACATCTGCTCAAAAAACAGTCAGAGAAATTCAAATCTGGGTTCAAATCCTCTCTGCTCTTTACAAGTGTGTGATACAAACAGATGGGAAGTGATGCTGGTGATTCAGATCACTCATTAGTCTGCAATTAAATACCTGTGTGTTAAACTGATGGTTCTCCAGGCACAGGGGGAGGAGGCAGCCAGGGATTTCGGGGTGCCTTTGCCCAGCAGTGACTTAGGATAAACCCCCCTGGGAAGGTGGGAAATGCACTCATGCAGGCCAAACTCTTCCAGAAATAACACCACCAAACCAGGATCACAACATCCCGTATTGTTGCTTTCTGGACTAGTTACAAGCAAAACAGCGATGGTAAAGAGCACGTGGATCGAACGAATCGGGCTGGTGCACCAGCCAACAGACCTGGTCTCTTTCAGTCTCCCTCTCCAAAAAGTTTTGTATTTTTATTTTCCCAACTTTGCTGAGCTGAAGAAAGCAGCACACCTTCCCCTCTGGCCCCTCTGCCTCCCTTCTGGCCGTCCCAGCGCCCGTGTCCGCCCTGGCGATGGGGTCTCTGCAGCAGCTGAAGTGACAGAAAGTGTTCAAACACTGGAAAATATTGTTGAATTGAGAGAAGATCTCATGAACTGGGACTTGGCTCTTGTGACAAATACACTGTAGTGTGGGAATAGTGAGTAAATAAATAGTGTAACAGGGGATTAGACTTCTCTCATGGCAAAACCAGTGACCGTTTGAGGTGTTGCAGCTCTGCGGGGAGGGAGAACCCCCGGTGTGGATGGTGGTGGGCTCCAGCCCGCGCAGGACAGGTGATGTAGGCTGCAGGGCTGGTGTGATTGTGTGTTTTGGGGTTCATACAGTGATATGGGTTTGCCCAGGACATAAACACACCCCTCTGAGGGCCAGGGAACAGCTGACACAGTTTGGGCTTTGAGGTGTTGGTTGATGCTCGTTCTCCAGTCCACACTCCCTTCTCCCTCGCCTCTGGGATGGCCATTCACAGACCCTGTGGGTGGGGGAGGCCTGTCTGCACACTCCGTCCCCTTGTCTGCACTGCACCTAGTCCCCAAGTCACCCAGCTGACCGTCACGTGCCGTGGCCTTGAGGACAGTCACGGCTCAGTGCATGCAGCCAGGGATGCATTGGGTGGAGGGAAGGATGGTGGGTGGGGGTGTCCCCTTGCCAGGTCCCACCAGAACCCCGAATTTGTCCGCAGCACCCCGTGATGCCGGGCCCCTCCAGTGGGCAGCGGGTGCTGGCTCCTGCCTGACCTCTCAAGGCACGACAGCTCCCTGCACCCCAGTGTCCCCTGCAGCCCAGTGCCTCCTGCACCCCAGTGCTCCCTGCACCCCAGTGCCCCTGCACCCCGTTCCTCCTCCTCCCACAATGCTCCAGCACCTTCAGGGTTGCCAGTGGTGTGGCAGGAGCAAGCTCTGGACACCGCAGCCTTTGCAAAGGCCCGTGCCAGTGGTCCAGCTCCCACCAAACACCCTCATCCCGCTCCAGAGCCGGTGACCCCGGACATCCATCCCACACACATCTCTCCTCCTTCCTCCCCTCCTTCCCCCTCCTCATCCTCCTCCTCCCCAAAGCGCGGTCTGCAGCGCGCGTGTTTGTGAGCTCACAGGGAACGGTGGGACACGGGCCTTTCTCTCGGCTCTAATGAAACCCTTTAATCATATTCAAATAGGTTACTGTTCAGGGGGAAAATAGAAATATGGATTTGATAGCAATAAATTTCCCTGGCTGGCTAAGCCCAGTTCTTAATTGTCCTGTCCCAGGGCTCGCACATTTCATTGTTCGTTAGGTGCTTAAGTCCCTGCTCTCATTTTGTGGCGGTGACATTACCGCTGATGGCTCTAATACTCTCATAATTTGAAAGGGGATTTGCATGATAGAACGCAGAGTATTAAAAGAAAAAGAAAAAAGGAGAGTTAAAAAAAAAAAAGGAGGGAGGGGGCGAAGAAGGAGTGTGCAGGGGGGGCAGGGGAGCGGATTCAGCTTTCACTTAAAAAAAAAAGTCACTTTCTTCAAAGTCAAATCATTGTTTTCATTAAAGTGGAAAAAAAAAAGTGTCTCTTCTGCACAGTCAGTCCGGCCTGGCGCTGGTATTATCCTTATTGTTGCTAATGGTTATTAATTATTATTATCCTGCTACACAGAGCACTGCGGACGTGATGTCCCCAATGTCCTTGGGACAAAGAGGGAAAAAAAAAGGCAGGGTGTCCGAGCTGGGGCAGCTCCTGGCAGCCGGTGGTGACAAGCGAGAGGGGCTTTACCGCTGGTTTGGCACGGCCGTGTTTTGGCAGGAGCCGTGGTGGCATCCACTGCCAGCCGGGATCTCCAGCTCAGCAGCCTCAGTGTGCCCTGACACTGCTGCTGCCCACGGGGTTGGGGCTAGAGAACACAAAAAACAGGTCACCTGGCTTTGCCCTCAAACTTTGGACGATGTTTGGAGCTGATCCCGAATCTGTATCGTCATTCCTTGGTGTCCAGAGAGACTCAGACCGGCGCGTGGGTCCCGCCGCTCCGAGCGGAGCCGGGTTGGGCTCTGCACCGCTGCCTCCGAGGGCCTGGAGACCAGACCCGACTTCAGAACTGAATTTTTCTAATCACTGGCTTTTAAAGCCGGGAAAAAGCCATTATGATCATCTGAGCTGCAAGCACCAGAGCCCTCAGCACCCGGGGCGACAGAGATCCTGCTGCAGGTTTACAAACCTATCTCTGCAGACAGCGAGGTCACGGGTCTCCAGGCCGGCTTTTGTAACAGAAGGACTGGGGGGCAACCAGTGATTTCTGCCCCTAGAGCTGGCACAGAGAGCCCTGGGCAATGCAGCACCCCTGCACCATTGATGCTGTCGGTGTTCACATGAATAGTCAGCACCCTGTTGTGGCTGTGTCTCCCTTTGCCTCTACCGGCTAGTTTTGTCCAGCCATGAAGAAATTTCTCCCAACTCTTGGCAGTGACTCAGTTGTTAATTCCCTGACAAAAATATCTTTTGAGGGATTTTGCTTTTCCCCTTGCTGTCTGGTTAAGGGGGAGAAGAAACACAGCTTCATCCGAGACCAAACACTTCCCTCGACCAAGCCAGAAATGGCCTCTCCGAGCCCGGAGCTGCCTCCACCTGTATCTATGGAGCGAGCGCTCACCAAGCCAAATCTCAGCCACGTCACCCTGCTCAGGTCCAGCTTTGGACCAACACTGGCCCTCAGGCCACCAACGAACTGGCCACATCCATGACTGTGGCATGTCTTGAAAGAGGGCTTGTGCTTGCTGACCCATCTCCAGCAGCCGCAGCCCTTCCCCGCCATGCGAGAGAAATGCATGGGGAGAAACCACAACCAAAATAACCCTGGGGTAAAAATCCTTCTCTCCACCTCTTTATCCAGAGACCAAGTTATGTTCCGTAGCTGCTCTGAAATGTGGTGCTGGAGTACTGAAAGATTCCCGTCCTCCAGCTCTGTGAGTCAGTGGGGAGGCCTTCGCCCATCGGCTGTTTATTTTCTAAATAATAAAGAGGTAGTCAGAAATGTTTTAATTATTATGGTCATGTCTGAGGCTTGCAGAGAGATAATTTTTTGGCTGCTGTTCTCTTACTGGGCAATTCAGCATCCTTCAAGGGGAGAAGGGGCCAGTGAGTGACAGGCAGCCCAGGTCCATCGATCCCAGCAGAACCAGTCAGTTGCCTGGCTCGGGATGCTGCTTTGGATCTTGCTGTCCCTTCTCTTCCCTGTAACTGTCATCCATCCCCAGCTCTGCAGAGGGGCTGGCAAAGCCCCAATGCTTTCCTGATTTCTCTGCATTTGCACAGGGCTGTGTCAGTGGAAAGGATCCTCTGGCAGTTCTCAGAGCTAATTTTAGCCCCAAAGCCTCACATCAAACTCCCTGCCACAGCATCAGGTATTTACCAGCGAATTCACCGTCAGGGCAGCCCCAGGCTCCCCTTGCTCAGCTCGGCCCGTCTCACCGAGGGCTTCCACTGGACAGGTCTCCCGTGCCAGGGAGGAGTGTTGCTTTGTCTGCTCGTTCCACGACTCTTCACCACACATTTCTTCCAATTTCACCATCCTGGACGCCCACAGGAAGCAGCCCAGGGGCTCACAGCAAGCAGAGATTTCTGTTTGTGTGCCCACAACCCGCAGACACTCAGACGGGCTCGGCACTCTGCTCTTACATACAACCAAATCCCCAAAGTCAGATGGATTTCTGCCAGCCCCAAGCTGAGCTGTTCACCCTGCCCTTCCCACCACCAAACCCTCCTGGCCCAGGTCTGGAGCAAGAGAAAGGATTTTCTCATGTCAGAGAGGAGCGGGGAGCTGCCCGGGTGGTGAGCACCCTGCCCTTCACTAGGGGAGGGGTTGGAATCCAACACTCGAGATGTTTAAACCCAGGGAGAACCCTGGGGGGACTGAGGAGCCTGGTAGCATCGAAGGAAGGATCCTGGTCAAAACAGGATCATCTTGTCTCTCTTCTATTCCACTTCCATAACGGTGCTATTGGACCACTTCCCCCTGACATATGCACCCAGCGAGGTGACAACCATCTGTCTGCTCTTTATTAAAACTCCAGGATTTTCCCCCATGAGCGGCCGTCCTTGGGAATAGGAAGGAGGATGTCAGCGAGCTGCAGGGAGGGCTGGAAGTGGGTCATGCCCTCCAGGAGTGCTCTCAGCCCCTCCAAACCGGGGCACGCCGCGGGTCCGGGGACACGGCGCTGTCTGGGCTCGGCTGTGTNCGTTTCAAACGGTGCCCTGTGAGCCACCAGCCCCCACCGTGCAGCAACTTGTTCCCCAGTTACGTCACCCCGCATAAAAGGGAATTATTCAGCCCTTGGTTTCAGCTGAAACAATACTGCAAATTAGCTGAATGTGTGCTCTGCCCCCCCAGCTTACAGGGAACAAGACCTGCCTGGTGCAGGCTGAAATGGGACCTGCTCGGAGGTCCAGGGGATTAAGTCACTGAAACCGATTTTGTGGAGTTCGGAAAATGCTGGTTTCCTTTGGGAAAAGAAAACCAGCAAGAGGAAAGAGGGTCTTGAAACAGGCCCCACCACCACGGTCACCACAGTGGGGACACTCCTCTGGTGCTGGGCTCTTGTCCCAACACCATGCCCACCCTGGCCAGGCTCTACAGCCTCTCTGCATCTCCCTGCCTCCGTGTTTTGTCTGTCCAGCTGTTGACCCCACCAAATCCTCTCAGCCTTCACCTCCAAGGAGGTGGCCATGACTTTGTGTTGCACCCCAGGGTCCGGTGCAGCTCTTAATGGGGTGCCCACCCCTCTCCAGAATCATGCCCTGTGTGGTGGAGCAGCATCCCCACCCTCAGCCTGCTCTCAGACCACTGGTGGGACATGGGACATCCCCCAGCATGGCTCCCAGCTCCGCCGTCCCAAACCCCGCTCGCCCCAAGACAGCACCAGAGCCAAAGTGGAGCTTAAATATTTTTGTTCTCTCATTCACTTAGGGATGGGGGGGAGGGATGAAGGGGGAGAAGGGAGAAGAAGGGGAGGGGGACAAAGGGGGTTTAATAGGCTCCAGTGACAGCACAATGTCCACATTGGGAAAAGATTAATGACGAAAATTAATCGCATGACCTTTCTTTCGAGGAGCTGGAGGTGAGGCGAGCCATTAAAGCCTCTTATGTTGTAATTAACGTTTGAGGGGAGAAAAGACTGGCTTTAGAATGGATGTGATCATTTAATTAGGGTTATGCGTCAGTGCCACAACAGGTTCAGAGAAGTCATAATTTAACTATAGCTTTAAATTACACAGCCAGAGCGGGGGTGGCAGGGTCTAATGGCAGGGAAGCGCTGCCACCGAGGAGCAGGGAAACAATTAGATAAACACCTCCAACGGGAGAGGGGGACGGCCCCGGGAGCGAGGGGGGCAGCCTGGCAGGGACCCCGCTGCTCAGGTTGGTGTGGAAGGGAATCCTGTTCAATGCAAGCAGGGCAGACCTCGAGCCGCCTCCAACCAGCTGTCCACCGCCTGCCCCACGTGTGCCCAGCACCCAGGTCCTGCGGGAACGGGGTGTCTTCCTCAGCCCCGTATCCACCCATCGGCCCTGATTTCCCCTTCTTTCAACCCTCTGGCCATGGGTTGGAATTCAGTTCACGTCAGGGCACCGTGGCCCACGATGCTGTCTCGGGAGTAACTTCTACCTGATGCTCTGTGCAAGGCACAAGGCACCTTGAACTCAGCACCAGTGACCAAACCCAACGTATCACTACAGACCTAAGAGTGTAGAACCTGGGTCAGTCTTCCTTATTTATTTATTTTTTTAATTTTCTTTCTTTCAGAAGATGAATTCACCAAAAAAAAAAAAAAAAACCAGAGAAATGCCATGTTTTCCCTTCGCCACACAGAAACACCCACTGGTGAGTGCACTGCTTCAGGGAGGCCATGGGGAGCAGCTGCCTGGTCTGCACCGGAACGGCGCGGCACCGGCACCGCGTCCTGATGGGGGATTTGTTTGGGGGAGGTTTGATTCAAAAGGGAAAAGTGGGATTGTGTTTGGCCTTGGTGCAGGGAAGGGGTTTATCAGGCGCTGGTGATGTGCGGGCGGGTGTGTGTGTTCGAGGGAGGTGAAGGTGGATGTGTAGAGTCTTGGAAAATTATACGTGAGAAATGAGTGTCATGATCAAGTGCTGCATATTGGATGGATTATTAAGGTTCAAAATTAAAACATATACAATATTGCCGATGCCAAGAGCTCTCTAATCATAAATCAGTTCCCCTGACCCCTTCATAATCATGAGATTGCCCTAAAGAGCATGAGATTTTACATAATAATAAATGGGAAAGGCTTTTTTTATTATTTTTTTTTAATTGGCCTTCTGGTTTGTTGAGCCTGCAGTGGTCACAGTTTCAAACTCTTCTTGGCAATCAGAAGGATGTTTTATTTGGTGTTTTTTTACTGAAGGTGGAGGTTTTCTGTCATGCTTTAGGATAAAACCCCACGTTTCTCACGAGACTTTCTCTGGCAATGCAGCAAACCTGAGACTCTGACATGCTGCCGCTGAAACCCGGGTGCGGTGCAGGCTGGGGACGGGTAAATACTGCGGATCAGAGCTCCTCAACAACTCCACTGCCTGCAGCAGAGGCAGAAACCCAGAGCAGGTATCTCTGACTCTCACCAGCTCGGTGTGATGCTCCTGCTAGGAGGTGGGAAATGTTTCCATTTTCCTTTCATCATTTCCTTCCCTTTTCCGCGCGCTTTCGCTCACACTCATTACTGGTGTGCGCCTTCCTCTCTGCTCTGCTGCTGAAGGTCCTCCTCTCTTCCCACTGTGCCATCAGGTCTTGCTCTGCAAACCCTTTGGCCAGAACCCCTGAAATTCTTACAGCCCGTAAACAATGCTGAAGGAACCCTCCAAACGCCACCAACGTCGTTGACCATAAGCTCCGCGACACCCCCTCTTCCCTGGCCCTCTCAGCACCTCTCGCTGAATGGTGCTACCCCAGCTTTGGGGGGCCGCAGGCTGCACCCATTCTGCTGCAAAAGGCTGAGTTTTTCCACCCTCTCCCTGCGTTTTCACACGTCCTGCCCCAGACAGGGAGCAGTCTCCTTGCAGCACACCGCAGAGACGCATCTCAGTGCCTTCTCCACCGAGACAAGCGTGTCCAGACACCCTGCCTGGAGGGCAGCCGGTGTCCTGGGGCTTCCCAGAGGCATCATCCTGCCTCCGGGGTGCTTTTGGTCCGCAGCCGCTGTGGTTTCGGTGCCGCCCACCCAGCCCCTGCTCAACTGGGAGAGCGGCTGAATTCCATCCCTGCTTAGCAAAGCACTTGAGACAAAGTGCTTGGCTAAATCTAAGCCAAAGGCAATTCAGGGCGGCATAAACAGAGGTATCCACTTGTCAGCGAGGCTCTGCACATGCCAAAGTACCTCCTTGTGATTGGCCCCGTGATCCAGGCCTCTGTCTTGCCTAGCTCTGCGACTCCCCTCTGAGCAGTAAAGGGATTCGAGCCAAGCAGCCCCGAACCTCACACCAGCAGCAGGGACCCAACTGCATCCAACATCCTCTGAGCTTTGGGTTTTAGAGGATGAGTGCTCGGGTCACTTCTGGGATGAGGATTTTTGGGGTAAAAAACCCCAACAAGCAGTTACCTATCTTGTTGGAGAGGACAAGGTCACCCTGCCCAGCCCCGGTTCATGTGACCAGGGCACTATTTCTGCTCTCACGTGAGGTCAGAACCAGCACAGGAGGGGTGGGATAGAAGTGAAAATATTGACTGCTTCCCTGTCCCTGCTGCTGGGGAGTAGGACACTGAGGTCCTGGAGCTGGTCCAGAGGAGGGTGACCAGGCTGGGGAAGGGGCTGGAGAACAAACCTGCTGAGGAGCAGCTGAGAGAGCTGTGGGGGTTGAGTCTGGAGCAGAGGAGGCTGAGGGGAAACCTTCTCCCTGCCTGGAATGAGCCGAGAGGAGGGTGCAGAGAGGTGGCCTATGGTCTCTTGTGCCCAGGGCCAGAGGACAGGCCAAGGGGAACGGCCTCAAGCTGCACCAGGGCAGGTTCAGATGAGATGTTAGGAAAAAAACAAGTTAAAAAAACATCGCCCATCACTCCCACCTCAGGTTATGGCAAGAGCCATCCCTGAGGACATGGACTCTGTCACTGCCACCCTGGTCCCTGCCTTCCCCAGGGAGCACTCGTCAATCCTGGTGGCTGACTACCCCATAAACCCCAGTGCCCTCAGAAGAAAGGGAAAAATGGAAATGACTTCTCTCCTTCACGGAGGTCTCGTGGCCTTAAAACTTAATAGTCTCTCAAATACCGTAATGCAAGAGGGGACTTTTATGGACTCGACAAGGGATAATATTATTAAGGTGTGTTATTATATTAATTCTAATATTTCATGAGATGGGGGTGGGGGGAGAGAGGGTGAAGAATAAAACCTTTCTCTGGGGAGTTCTGGGTTGTCTATCTCTCCCCAGGGATGTGTGGAGGGGTCAGTGACAGCTGCCAGGGCTGCTGGGGTAGCAGTTCCACTGTCACCGAGTGCACCTTCCCTTCCCCGCGTCCCGGTGGGAGGTGCAGGCCAGCAGTGGCTCTTCTCAAGGTGCAAGGTTTGAGGGGATGGCTGGGTAAAGCTGGATGATGGCCAGCGATGGAGAGCTTGTGCCAAAGTCAGTGGGGAGCAGATGGAGAGGACTTGGGAAGGAGCAACTTTCGCTGTGTTAGGAGGAGTCCTGCCTGGACCCAGGGAAGTCAAAGCTTGCATACAGTTTTCTTGTTGGTGCTCAGATCTGGCTGCCTCTCACCTAAGTTTTAGGAGAGGGGCTGTGTGTGACTATGGGAGTGCTCACGGTGAGGAGAGGGGCTGTGTGTGACTATGGGAGTGATCATGGTGATACAGGACTCCCCAGATCTCTGCTCACAGCCTGGGCAGAAAAGATCCCAGGGTGGCACCTGTGCCCGGGAACTGGGGCTGGCTCAGCTCTGAAAGGATGGAGAGTGCTAGTTTTTTGCACAGAAATCCCTCTGGGAAGGCCTCACCAGCTGCAAAGGTTTACTGGAGGTGGTGAGCAAATATCTTGGGATCTCCCCATCCATCCATCCATCCATCCATCCATCCATCCATCCATCCATCCATCCATCGCGAGCAGCGGCAAAGGCAGCCCCAGCGATCTTCCACCACCCCATCCACAAAACACCTTCACTGTCCAAACAACCGCCACGTGATTGTCTCCTTTCTAATCCCACCTCCTTCCCCTTCCTGCATTTCCCCCTTCCCTTCTTCCTCCCTCTCCCTGCTCCTCCTCACCTCTCCCAGCCAAGCGCCTGCCGGGATTTTGGAGCCCAGCCACTGCCCAGCTCTCGCCATGTGTGGGCAGCCCCAAACAAACAGTCTGTAAATAGAATACCCTCTCTCACACACACACATATTTTCTCCATTACCTCTGCTAATACTGTCTTTCTTCCATCTTGAGTTCAATGTTGGTTTTTGTCTCTCCCAAACCCCTCCTCCTCCTCCTCCCTGCAATTTATTCCAGCTGTGAAAACCTTTCTGCCATCCCCTCTGCCACACGGCGGATAGGTGAGTGGCAGCGAGAGAAGCCCCTCTAAGCCACTGTGGATAATCTATTCCACATGTCTGACTTGGCCGCCGTCCCGCGCCGGAGCCGGAGCCTGGCCGGAGTCAGCGGAGCCCTTCACGGGCCAGACGCTTCCCTCCCCGTGCTGGCAGAGAGCAGCCCCAGGCATGAAACTGGACATCGGGAGAGTTTTAGTTTTTCTTTTTTTTTTTGTTTTTTTTTTCTCCTGAATCCTCCTGTGTGGGGTGTGACAGAGTGATCCAAACTCATAGGGGGAAGGGGCACTGGGAGAGAAGAGCCACAAGTGCATCTGGTGATCTGAAGGGTGCCATGAAGCCAGTCCTTGCTCATCCCAGCACTTCATAGGTGACATTTTCCACTTCAGCATCAACCTTCTGGGAAACAGGTACCACCCTCCCCCTGGCTGCCGGAGAGACAGCACAGCTGGGGATGACACCCCCCTCATCCCATCCTGAGCCCTTCACAGAGTTTGGCTGGTGTGTGCCCTGTAATCACACCTGAGTTCACCCCCTGTGAGCTGGGACAGGGACCCAAGGGTCCTGGCACCCCAGCTGGATGTGCCAAAGCATTTGTCTCTGACACGTTCGGATCCCTGTGGCTGATGAGACAAAGAGGAGTAAACCCGGCGCATTATCGCAGTCCCACGGCGCCGTGTGAGTCAATAACACATCCCTGCTCGTAAGCACGGGCACGAATAAAGAGCTCACATCACCAAATCCTCCCATCTCCCTGCTGTGTGGGCTCTGGGGTTTGTTGGGTTTGGGTTGGTTTTGGGGTTTTTTTAATAAATCCATATCGATGCTTTTGCAAAACAGAGATGAGAAGCATCTCTGCCAGTTTGGCAGCTGGCAGAACTTTGTGCCAGAGCCAAAGCGCCACCCTGCCTGCCAGATCTATTTGTCTATCCCTCAGAGCTGCCAGTCACGGCAACGCCAGCACCCAGGGGACATCTGACAGCACTGGAGACTCGGTGTGGGAAGAGCCTCCCTAAACCCTTAAAGACCACTTTATTGAGCAGATAGCTCTAGTTAAGCAGTGGTTCCTGCTGGGCTGTTTTCCTGGCTTCCCTGTGGTCCCAACACCAAGCAAATAGGAATTTCCCATCCGTGGCAGCCCAGGGATGTAGTGAGAGGAGAGGTGTAATCCTGGTGTTGGAGCAGGTTTGAGGCTGAAGCAGGACATGTTCATCATCCCACAGCGGGAATCACCACGCTCGGCACAGCCTCGAGGCTCTTTGGAAGTTGTGTCTGTCTGACCATGTGGCTTGGCCTAATGAGGTTAATGAGGATCTTCGTGTGTCCCTTTGTCCCACTGTTCTCCATCCCAGGCAGCTTTTCCTTCTCTAGGCTGAGGTCCCACCCACCTTTGGAAATAGGGAAGTGTCCTCCTGGTGACAGCAGCTCGGCCTGGAGATCTGGAGAAGTCAGAAGGGCTGGGAGCACCTCTCCAAAGCAAATTGTCCACTGGCTCTTCAGGAAACTTCCACACCTCAGCCTTGGGCAAAACCCACTGCGCCTGCAGGGCATGTCACCTTGCCACCCCCAGAGGACAAGTTATCTTTGCCCATAAAAGAGAGCAGGGCACCTGGATCAACCCATCCACCCCTCAGCTAGGCTTTTCTCACCTGCCTCTCTGTACTGTGAGGCTGCAGAAGAGCCTAAGGGTGGTGGGCTGAGCGTCATCGCCCCAGGATGGGTGAATCAGCTGCCAGTGTGGTTTTGAAGAGTGATTTTGAAAGGCAGGAAATTGTAAAACAAATAAATAGATGGTTTTCCTTGTGAATCCATGCCCCTGGCAGAGCAGAGGACTCCTGTGCTGGAGGAAGACGTGTTTCCCGAGTGAGGCGTGAGCTCGGCTGGGCGGTGCTCAGGCATCAGTGAGGTCCTGACTCCTCCAGAGCGAACATCTGCTCGCTACATGTTGTCTCCCAACTGGAAGCAGTTGAGCAAAGGTGTGGATTTGTTCCAGATGGGGGCTGTAGGTGCCATCATCTGAACTCAAACCAAAAATCTCCGAGTTGAGCCCTGCTGAAGGGATTGTCTTCCTCCTCCCTCCCACCACCTCCAGGCAGGAGGCCATGCCAGAAATGAAAGAGAGCGTGCAACGCGACGGCGCAGAGATAACTCCCAACCTCTGCCCCCTCTGCCTTTTCCCCTCTCTCCTTCTTCCCCTGGCCCCCATCTTGCTTTGCACTACCAAATTCAAGGGGTGGGGGTGAGGTCCTTCCTCCTCCTTCCTTGTGGGAAACTCCTTCATCATTTCAAAGAGACAAACCCAGATTGTGAGATGCAAATCCAACAGCCCTGAGGGGAATGATAACAGCGACAGATAAATGGTGTGCAGCGACCATTAGCCCTGGTGTGGGGTCTGTGCCTCAGGTGACAGGGAAGGACCTGGGGGGGAGTGGGTTGGGGTGGGTAAAATGGCAGAGGGTGCAGTCAACCCAGGAGGGAGAGGACTGGTCCTGCACAGCTCCTGGGATATTGACTGCCAGGACACAAGTGGGGAGAAGAAAGGAGAGTAACGGCCCTGGATTTCCCCCAGATGTGTGGCGGGCCCACATGATTGATGGCATCTGTCTTTTGTTTTATTAAACTTGTGCAGCCATGTTCAGCCAGGGATTTGCAAGCGGCTTAATGAGTATTAGGGAGGAATCTCCTGGCAGGACGGGGAGATTTCAGGGGTTTGCCGAGCCACTGGCAGGAAATGTCCTGCACAACGTGGTGCGTCTTGCAGGACAGGCACTGGGAAGCCAGGAGCCATGGGAAGGGTGGAGAGTGATGACTGCAGGTATGACAGCTGGGTGCTCTGCATCCACGACCCAAAGGGATGTGGGTTCTGTGGGTCAGGAGGTGGGTGATAGCACCAGGCTGGGAGGACATCTTTGTGCATAACTGGGCCAGGACATCATCAGGAATTGGTGACAGCAGCCTTGGTTTGCTGTCTAGACCCTGAATCCACACTCAGAGCTCATATGGGAACATCCTGAGTGACAGTTCACTGGTGTGTTCAGGGACGAGTGGGCGTGAGGGTCCTTTTTCCATGGGGCTCAAAAGGCGCTTTGAGAGACAAGTTACCACAGCACCCGAGGTAACAGCACCCCCTCACCGGCCCAGACAATCACCCCAGGATATTTCCAGGAGGCCTCTCCACCCGTATTCCACGAACCACCGTGTGAGGCACCACCTCACACCATGGCTGTGCTGGTGTAAGGCCACAGGACACGTTTCCCTCCTCCCTTCCACGAGCACTGGAGATGCACCGGGCCTTGGTCTTCTGCCGGTTCACGTTCCCTTCCTGCAGCGATCGCGAGCCCTTTCGGCATCACTTTAAAGCATTTCTGTGATGGATGGAAGACACCCCTGGATGAGCCACTGCAGCATGAACAGGTTTGCTTTTTCCTCTGCCAATCTTTCCTTTAATCCCTTACCTACGTCACCCCGGCTCCATCCACACCCTCTCCACCCTGGGCACGTCACGGCCACAAGTCTGCACAAACTCGGGGCTCCTGACGCACAAGCAGCGCTTTGAAATGGGATCACTTTGGCTTCCTTCCATTCAAATCCCAAATTTCACTTATTTGGAGTTGGGTTTTGACCTTCAACCTTGGCCACAGCAGCCTGACCCTTCATTTCAGTCTGAGAATCTTGAGTACCGCTTCCACGGTGTTGGATTTAAATGGTTTCCAAAGAACTTGTTGAAACATAAAGAAAGGGATTTCAGGAGAAAGTCACCCCAGAGCAGCAGGTTCCGGGTGGTGGCCGCTGGCCCCATGTCGGGGCTGGCTGAGGAGTCACCGGGGGCGACTTCCCCCTCCAAGTCTGGCCCTGAGGAAACAAACCCCCAGCCCCAACCCAGCTCTGGTGGGGAACGTGCCCTCTAGGCCCCCATCCCTGCTTCCTCCCCAGCCCCTGCACTCCCTCCTTCCCCCAGAGCCTCCCCCTGCCTCCCTCCTCTCCGTCTTCCTGGCTCCAGCCTGAAAAGACCCCGGACAATAATACCCCTTTTGTTCTAGGACAGTGGGAGGGGGCTCGGCGGTAGGAATGAAAGATGGGGGATATTAAAGGAGCAGGTGAAAGACATGCGTCTTCAGCAGTCACAGATAAGAGCCGACCCCCTTCTAATCTGACTGAAGCTTATTATCTTACTGCCACACTCATTACTATTAATATTAAATACCAAAAAAAAAAAAAAAAAAAAGAAAAGAAAANNNAACTGTGAGAGACAACAACCTTAGCGGGGCTGCGCTGAGGCATCGGCAGGCGCGGGGTAAAGCCGGTGCCTCGGCCGGATCCGCGGCCAGCGGAGGGGACGTGATTCCCGAGAACGCTCCGCCGGAGCTGTCGGTGCAGGGCTGGTCTGGCTGCACGCTGGTGGTTCGATGCAACACGCTCTGGGATGGAGAGACTCTTACTCCTCTTAGCAGAAAGCGGCAAGATTGGGGTGTCTTGGTGTATGGGGGGGGTGCAAGCAAAGCAGGAGTCGGGGTACAGCCTGCTCAGGCTCTTTGGGGGGCTTGGCTGGATGGGGTTATGGGGCTGCTGGATAGGTTTAGAGGCTGAGATGTTTTATAAGGAAAGGAGGGGGAGGATCGGCACTGCCTGGCAAGGGGGATCCAGGAGAAACCCGGCACATGGAGATTCACCCCCTGTTCCCCCCCCACCTCTGCTCTCCGAGCCTTGCTCAGCCCAGGGCTGCTAACACCCCTGCTTGCCGGGGGTTCGGGGGGAAGGAAGCTCACAGCCCACCCTGACTTGGTCTCAGAGTGTCCCCCCAGCTCCATCCCAGCCACAGGTGGCCTTGGGAAAAGCACTTGGTGGTTCTTTGTCCCCTCTCCCCCTCTGCCAAGGTTTCCTTTGTTCCGCTCAGTCCACAGGCTCCCTGGGGTGGGGGATCCTCCTGGAGCCTGTTTGCACAGCGCTCGCCCCAGAAGCCCCTGGCTGCCTCTGTAAATACCAGCCGAGCAGCAGAGG
>VXBZ01002650.1:428746-455585 GCA_013399135.1 Heliornis fulica
TTTTTTTTTTTTTAAATTAATGAGGCCAAAATTTTAAAACAAACAAAAAAAACAACCCCCACAAACAAACTAAAGCAAAAAAAAAAAAACCCAAAAACCCCACTCAATTTCCCTCCCCATTCAGTAGGGGGGGGAATAAAAGAGTTAAGGGACTTGTAAGGGCGCAGGCTTAGGATGTGTTTGGGACTTCTTTTTTTTTTTCCTGTCTAGAACACCTTCCTGATTATTTTTTAACATTCCCAGTGCACTTGGCCCAGAGCTGGGCTGGGCTTGGGACAGTGGTTTCAGTTCCTCGCTCTGTTTGGGTTGTCAGAGCCCCCCGACCCAACACTTTGTGTTTCAGGGCTCGAAGTACCTGTCGCTCCCGGAAGCGCTGGACAGTTGGCTGATAATTGGCCTTTCCTGACTCCCAGTGGACAGCACCCAGGGGGAACTGGGACCTCTGGATCTCGAGAAAACACGCCAGGGAAGGCAGCGAGGGCAGTGCTTGCACAGCCATGGGGCTGCCATCCCGCTGGGATGAGGTCCTGACCCCTTCCCCATAGCTGGGACATGTTCCCTGGGATTTTAGCATCCCTCACCCACCCCCCAAAAACATAAAAGCAAATCCATCCTTTTGTGTTGCTGTGTGTCACACAAGTGGCCAGGAGCTGCTCGACCCCACCACTACAGCTTCTCTCGTGGGGCGACACTCCAGCACCCCGATACTCCCCTCTCACCTCCCAGGCTCCTCGTGGGGCTCCCAGGTGGTTGGTTTTCTTCTGGAGTCCACCTTAAAACCCCATCCCAGCAGGGCTGTGCCTCCCTTGGCTCAGCTGGGCTTCGGGAGAGGAGCCCGGCCCAAGCTAAAACTGTGCTGTTGACTCACTGGCAGGGCTGGGGACCGGCACGCCACTCGGGGGTCTCACCCCACGGAGGAAGGACCACGCTGGTTTAACCCTGTGAGGGTAGCACCCTGCTGCCCTTGGGGAAGGGGGATGCCCTCCCCTCAGGAGTGCTGCGGGAGAAAGGACGAGCTAGGGACAAGCATCGGCGGTAACGGGGGTACTCAAGTGGGTTGGTTTAACCCCCTGGTGTCAGTCAGCCTGGGGAGACAGAGCAGGGCAAAACGAAGGTGTTCACCACCCAAGCGTGGGGTTTTGCCCCTTGGAGCAGGGTCTGGATGTCAGCACCTGCATCACACAGGACTACATTTACAGTGACTTCAACAGCCCTTACTGGTGCCCACTCTGCCAGTGATGGGCACACCCCTGGCTCTGTCCGGGTCGGTGCCAGGGCTCTTGTGACTGCAGCCACCTGGGAAGCGCCATGAGGATGGTTGGCACGAAAACCCACTGTGGCTTTTGGATGCTGCCCCTGGCTGTGAGGCACAGAGCTCAGGTACCCCCTTCCCAGGGTGCCTGGGCTATCCTGGAGTGGCTGACTGCCGCCGGGCACCCGGGCTGCACCGGGACAAATCCCCATTCCCCACCACAACGCCATGTCCTGCGTGTTTTGTTTTTTTCCACAGTGACATTAAAACACTCCACACCCCCCTCCACCCTCCCCCANGTGAGAATTTCAGCAGATAAAAACGCAAAGCAGCAGCCGTTCGCAGCAGTAAACACCTCGGAAAGTCACTCTCAATTTTCCTCCCCACCACCAGCACCTCCCTGCCGCCCCTCCTCTCCCTCTCCTTCCCATTCTCTCTCTCTTAAGGTAGCAGCGTGGGAGCTTTGCCAGAACGCTGCGGTCCCGTGGGGAAGCTTTCCTCTCACTGAAAGAGCCCTTGCGCCTGCCAGCCCAATTAAAACAACGTGAAAGGAAAGCAGCATCTGGAATTGCGCTGCCTCTCACAGCCAAGTCACAATTGTTTAGTCTGAAAGTCGTTTCAGGGAGAGCGGGGCTGGCTGGCTGCGCACTGGCCCCCACATCTGGATTTGCGGCTAGACAGCCTCTTTGGCTGCAGTCCTGTGTGCATGTGCATTTTTAACTTTAGGATATGCTGACAAGTTAAGAAGTCAGAAAGTCAGTCACAGCAACGGCCTCCGCGGCCCCTTCCTCCCTCCGCCCCTTTCTAACACACACACGCAGTTGACTAAATACAATTTTCTGACATCCTTTCATCTGGAGAGAGTTTCTTCCCTTTCCAGCCTGCAGCTCGGGTCCCCAATGAGTTATTTGAGCTGAGCCAACACATGTGAACAAAAAGTCTTCTCTTTGGTTTGTGCTCAAGGGCCCGTCTGTGCTACCCACCTCTCACCGGCAGCCGGGCTCGACCGTGCTTCGTGCCGCAACTGCCCAGCGTGGGGGTGGCCGCAGCCCCTTGGCACTGCCCGCAGAGGACAGGCTGCCCGTGGTCTTCAACGATGATGTGACAGGGACCCTGATGCCTTAGGGGCTGAGCTGCCCATAGGGGTGTACAGCCCAAGGGGGAGAGCAGGGGCGTGCGAAACAATGAGCTACCGATCCCATGTGGTGCCCTACAGCACCGCTTGGGATTGGTAGCTCATTGTTTCGCAAAGAACCTTTGGAGAGTCAGACTCGCCATGTTTTAGCCAAAGGTTCTTTGCCTGCACTTGGTTTATTCTTTCCTCTGGAGCGTTGGTTGTGGCTGAGATGTTGGGGTGTTGGTCATACTTATGGCACCAAAAAGGGGATGGGGAGGGCAAATCCCAACTTTTATCGACACAGCTCAGAAAAGGGCACTGGTCATGCTGCCCTCACCAGCTTGCATTGATTCACACAGAGCCCAGAAACATCCCAAGCCCCCACCAGTGTGGTTCTGCCTCCCCAGGAGCCAGGACAAGCATCAAAGAGAGCAGGGCTGGCCCAGAAGGTGATGCCTGGTATGGTCCAGCTGCAAACCCACTGGGATGGCTGCACATCCCACTCTCCTGCAGATCAAACCAGCAGTGAGATGCCACAGAGAAAACCCCTTTGTTATAACAACCAACTTCCCTCCAAGCCACCCGGAACGGCACAGCCGATCTAGCAGCATCCTGCCTGGCTCCTGCTCCGTCCCCCCGCTTTGCCCAGCTGTGCTTTGCCGTTTTCATCTGTGTAAAAGCAGTAAAACAGCGATAAAATAGGGGAAAGTTTCCATTTGGAGGGAGGTGGCTGTTCGGGCCTGGGGCCCCGCTGGCACCTGAACCCGTCTGAGCTCTGTGCTCAGCCCCGCACCGGCCGCACACGGGCTGCTCCACGTTACACCACGAGTTCCCCGAAGTGGCTCCTGGTCGGGAGCTGAGCCCAGTCAGGGCTTGGTGCAGGTGTCCCAAGCGCCACAGGCTCGTGGGTTCCCACGGAGAACCACCAGCCCACCCCTGATAAAGCAAATGCCATAAACCCCGGGTCTGCCAAGGGGGCGATGCTCCGGGGGGTTCGCTCTGGGAAAGCAGCTTTTTGCTTTCCCCCTTCCCGGGTTTCCACCCAGAGCTGTGTTTAACCCGCCCCTCACCCCAGTGTCAGGCCACATCGCTTGGCCTTTGCTCAGCCCACAAACCGGGCTCCCCCCCTGCACTAGGAACAAGGGGGTGGGGGGATGCCAGGGAGCATCTGCCTCTGAGCCCCCCCGGATTCGGAGCTGCTTTCCCAGCTGCCCCCTGCACACGGGCCAGTGTCCCGGCGCTGCCCGCGCCCCCGCCGTGCGTGTGCGGGAGCGCCGCTGCCCGACTGGTTCAGCAGCTCGGGCGGGAGTTGTGTCCTTTCGAAAGGCTCCCGAAGACATGTTGTTCGCAAAGCTCTCCTGTGTAAATAAATACCGGCATTTCTCTCCTGACCTTTGCTCTTTTGCCGGGTTTCTCCTAAATGCAGAGCACACAAAAGCACCTTTTATCTCCAGAGGAGCCCCAGTCACCCTGTCTCCCTGTCCCTGTGTGCACAGGACATCTGGGAACCGTCTTCATCCTCCTCCCGCCCGGACTGTGGGCTCACAGCAGTCCCAGAGCTTCTCATGCCGAGGGGCTGGAGGAGGGATGGAAAAGCAGTACCAGCAGTGCCAGCCCTCACAAATCCCGTGGGAGACTCCAGGTTATTCTGAGAAGGGCTGAAAGCCCCGTGACACACGGCTGCAATGGCTGTCCCAAGGAAATCTGTTGGGGTTTTCTTTATTTGTCTTCCACTTTCCAGGCCTGTGGGGGTGGCGAGGTCATAGCTCCAAGTGTGGCTGGGTGGCCAGAGCTTTGGCAACTTTATCAGGAGTCTCGTGGTAGCCGATGTTTACTCTGAAACCTGTCGTGTGGCTTTGTTCCCTCTGGATGGCTGAAACCCCGGGAGATCCAGGGAGCTGGAGAGCCTCAGGAGAGAAAAAATAATCATCTAGCAATAATTGAAAATAAAACTTTCAGGAGTCTAGACCTTCTCCCTTGTACCCTTCTCCCTGCAGAGCCCCATCGTGGATTTGCAGCGGTGCAAGAGCTGACTCTTGTCCTCTGGCTGTGCAGGGACCCCCAAGGATACCGGGTGACAGAGCATCCCCCTTGCTGGCTCCCAGCTCTCACGCACCCCGAGGTTGCTCTTGCTCTTGGGAAGCAGCGCTCGCTATCGATAACTCCCTGACTGATGGCTGGGTAAACTCTCCTTGTTTACCAACGTGGGTGTCATACTGACAACAAACAGGTCTCTACCTGAGTGTGTCATAAGCGAGGGAGGATGGTAAATAAGAAATGACACGTAATGCTGCAAAGCCCTGGGCTGCTGGAAACCAGGGAGCAGATTCCTCCTCTGCAGCAGGAGGAGATCGAAGGCTCGGTCAGCTCCTTGGAAAACACCGGAGGGAACAATGCAAACTGCCTGAAGGAACGGAGAAGGAATGTTTGCATGGTTCTAGGGCAGGGACTGTCTTTATTCGGGGCTTGCCCAGCAGGGGCATTGTGGCAGGGCTGCAGGGCCTTGTGCAGTTGCTGCTGGCACACAGATGGTGATGTGGGACACTCAAAGGACCCCCCCTACACCCGGGGTCCTGGCTGACACTGCCAGGTCCCAGGAGGCCTCAGCTCTGCCCACTGCAGCCTGACAAGTCCTCCCAGTTCGGATGGGAACCTCTGGATTCGGTTGAAGCCTGGCACAATGGCTGCAAAGCCCTTGGCGAGGCGCAAGAGGCCCCATTTAAAACCAGGGTGGGATTTCAAAGCACTGTGGGCAAACACTCTCCCCACTACAGGGCCCAGCTCCTCCGAAAGCACCTTCAGTCTGGCTTCTCCCGTTTCTGCTGTTGGTTGAGTCAGAAGTAGCAGATCCCCCTTACTAGAAGCATCATCATCTGATATTTAAACTCAGGTTTAAAATCAAACTCCTCTTCGCCACCCCAAGCATCTCTGAGCACATCACTTCCTCCTGCCTCACGTTCCCCACCTGTGAAATGGGGCTGAGAACACCCTAGAAGATACAAAGTGCCTCAGGCTGAACTGATGTCTGGCTGCTCTGGCAGTAGTGGTTTAGTGAATCCTCCCCTGTGACGGCAGCGTGACGGCAGTGCCCGCAGAGGTGCTGAGCTGCCTGTGGCGGCTGATGCTGAGAGCTGCTGCGAACTATCATCTCAGGGAGCCCCACACTGATTGCAGGGGTGGAAGATGTCATGGGAATAACATTTACCGTGGGATGGTGGGGCTTCAGACTGGAGATGCTGAGCAGGACACAAGGACAAAACTTCTCATTCACTCCTCCGTGCCCGGTCCTCTCCACTCGTGTCACACACACACACACACACACAGTTCCTGGGTTTATTTTATATTTTCCATCGTAAAGATTTGTGTCCATGCTGCTCGCGTATCAAAGCCGGCGGTGGCCCCTAGGATAAACATGCGGTCAGGAGACAGAAAACTCCAGGCTAAAACACTATTCGTTTCACCCATAGCAGCATAAACTGAGAGGCTTTTAAGAAGGGCGAATGGTTTTCAGTAAATCTCTCATATCAGCAGAAACCTTTGAAAGAGTTTGTTTAAAGGCTGTGGAGATAAACAGCCCGGCCAAGTGTTTGTTTAAGATGTATGTACTCTGTGTCGACTGGTAGGCTGGTATTTATATCAAGGGAGGGGGGGAAGGAGGGCTGGGATCTTTTTGACCCTTTGCTGGCTACGGCTGCATGAACTGGGGTGATTTGGGAGCTGGAGGGCCCGGGCTGGGTGTCACACAGGACTCTGGACACTGCTGGGGACAGAGCCAGGCGGGTGTGTGAGGGCTTTGGGCGAGTGTCGGCATTTCTCCGCGGCGCAGAGGCGCGCAGAGGTCCCGGCTGAGATCACCGTGCCAGGCGCTGGGTAGATAAATGTCTGGTGAGGGATTCCCCACCTTGGACAGCCTGCAATCTAAATAAGCCCCCATGCAGGGGAAGAGGAGGAAGGGAGGATGCACATCCCAGGCGCTGGCTCAGCCTGGATTGCTCTTGGCCACGTAGCAGCCAAGAAGCTCCAAGTCATCTCCTGAGCCCCGCACTGGTCCTCCTGCCGCAGCTGGAAACGGTCTTTCGGCAGCTTGGCGAAAGGGGAGTTGAGTAGAGGTGTCCTGTACTGCAAGTGACATTGGCCAGAGGGTTGATGGAGCTGGAGGTGGCCAGCAGCAGGCTGGCACATCCCCAACATGGTGATCCCCAAGATGGGCCCGTGGTGGGTGTCAGCAGGGTCTCGCGCTGCCCCAGGCGAGCAGCGATGCCAGGAGGTGCCTTCCCCACCTCTCGCTGTCGACCCCTGCTCACACACCATCAGGTCTGAGCACCAAAGCTCAGCACCTGCAGGGTCCTCTGCTGCATGAGAGAGGTCTGGGGTGGAGGGGGGCAGGGGGTGTCAGTCTGCCCCTGGGAGAGCACTCCAGCAGGGAGGGGAGTGGAGACTTTCCTGGCGACAAGCCGATTCTGTCACCTTCCTTTTCAGACCTGCTCCTGTAAATCATCTGAACGGGCTTCCCCCCCCTAAACTAAACAAAACGTGGATGCTTAGCAGCCTGTCTCTGGGAAGGAGGTGCAGCCAGAAGGGACTTGCTCTAGATTTACCCTTGTGTAACAAGAAGCAGAATTTGGCCTGTTTCCTGGACTGGGAGGGTATGAAATATCCATCAGCTGAGCTGGGCACATGAATAACACTTATAGCATCTTCCCTCGTCCTGAGGGATCCCAGCAGCACACACAAACCTTCCAGGTACACTCAGTGCTCCTTCTGCCACTTCTAGGCCAGATCCTAGGGTCAGGACCACATCTGCTGGACTTGGGAAGCGGAGGGGAAGTGCTGTAAGCCACTGACTCTGTCAGGTGGAAATTAAATGCTGAGAGCTAAGCCCTCAGCTTGTTTAAATCAGCATCTTAACACTGGTGCCGGTGGAATAGCATCAATTTACACCGGCTGATTTGGCCCAGAGTGTTTTGAAACCCAGCCAAGGTTTGCAGCTTCCACCACGGGCAGCAGCGGCACCTGGATAAAAGGGGCTCAGTCCTGATGCTGGCTTCCCTTGGAAGCGTGGGACCTGGCTCCTGGCAGTGGCTCTTACACCTCCTGGGGCCAAGGGTTGATGCTGCAGTTTGTGACTCCTCGTGTGCTGGATGAGGCTTGTGTGTCTCACAATGTTGAGCCTTGGATGGGGAAGGTGAGTCTTGGCTTTGGTAGGAAGCCCCTGCAGCTGTAGATAGGACTGAAAGTTGGCCTGAGAATTGTGTGTGATGTTTTGTAGCCAGGAAAGCACCCAGGCTGCTCTCTTAACTGGCAGTGGTTTGAGTATTTGAGCTGTTGGAGTCCCCAGCTCTTGTAGGCATCCTATAGACTCGTAATCAGGGCAAATCCCACAGTTGAAAAGGAAATGTCTATTCACAAATAGGATAGAAACTTTTTTTAACTGGTGTGAACTGGAGTTTTGAAGGAAAAAAAAAAAACCAACAACCTTCAGCTGCCTGAGAGCTTTGTTTACAGCAAATCAGATGATTCTGCTTGAGCTTTTTTAACTCTTGTCATATTTTAAGTGTTAGAGGCACTAAATGTTCTCCAAACAAATCCCTTCAAAAGTTCAACACTCCCCACCCCTGTTTCTGAGCAGCACAAACGAGATGCTCTCAGCCTGCTCCTTCTTTCTGCTCTGAAAGATTGCTGACCTGCTCCTGAAACGTTTCCATTTGGCCCAGACCAGCAGTTTTTAGTGTATTTACCCTTGTTACTTACTGAACTTCCTGTCCAGATCACCTTGAAGCTTGTTATGGAAATCTCTGGTGGAGTCCTACCACAAACACCACCGGTCCAGAGGCTCTGGGGTGGGCACCCAGCGCTGTCCTGCCTGAGTCAGCACCCTGTGCTTGCCCTGGGGTCAGGGCAGTGCTGATGGGCAGAGGATGCTCCGAGGGTCAGGTCTCCTGCACATGACTTTGACACCTCCCTCTTACCTCTTCTCTTGGGTCTATTTTAGCAAGAAGGCTGTGACCTTCCGTGGTGCCTTATGGCAGAAGCTTTGTGCAAAGTTTTCCCTGCCCCAAGGCTGCAGGCAAAGCCCTTTCTGCCCGTGTCATGCCAGGGGAACGGGCAGCAGTTGATCCCTGTTCTCCTTGTGCCAACCTTTTATAGCATCAGGTGGGTCTAATCTGCCCTCCCAGGCTAGACTAAACAGACACAGCTCTTCCAGTCTCTTCCCCTGGGTCATGTTTCCAAACCTCTTATCTCTTCTCCCCTGGCCTTTGAAGTCCCTCGGGTCTGCTGAGCTCCCTCCTGGCGGCAGTGCCGGGTCCCTGGGAGAGCAAAGCCGGTGGCTCTCCTGGCCCAGCAGTGCCAGGCAGCTTGTGGGTTCATACCAGCTTGGGAGTGATACAATGAAGTGATAAATCTGACTCTCTGTCCCACTGTTCTCTCACCAGCTTTATGTGGGGAAGAAGTTACCCTTAATGCCCTCAGCCTGACCGCAGCTCGTTAGGGCATTGTTCATTAAGATGTGTCCGTCCCCCCCTTCTCGGGGTGCTCTCACAGGCATTGCACATGTACTCCCTAGGTTCAGCCTGACTTCCCACCAAAAATATTAACCAGGCTGGGCTGGGGACACCCCTCCCCCCACCCCAGCCCTGGAAACGTCCTTTTGGTTCAATAACTGGCTGCTGATAACTCCTGGTGTGGTTTCCCACCCAGCTGTGCTGCAAGGAGATGGTTTCATCTCCAGACTATGTCACCTTTATTTGCAGATGAGAGTGGGGGAGGGAGGGGAGCACTGAAGCCTTCCCAGAGTTAGGACTTGTGTTGTCCCATTTCAGCTGGACCAGCTGCTTTGGAACAGCAAGAAACTCCTTGGTGCCATCGTCCTGACAATCCCGTCTCCTCGCCATTATCGCTCTGGCCCCTTACAAATTGCTTAATAATCTATTTGTATATTTTTCTGAGTATCAATTTATTCTGACTAATCTCCCCCCCCTTCCTCCTTAATCATAGATGTTATGATTGTCTTTTCCAGTCCCCTGGCAATTCACTGTCTGACTTCCTGGTGTGCAGAGCAGTGAATCGGAGCGGGGTCCAGTCCTTCCTGAGGGAACCACAGAAGCTCCTTACCCACGTGCACTTGGAACAGTGTCAGAGTCCAAGGGAGGGTTTGGTACCCCTCCCCCAGCGTTGGGGCTTTGCCTGAAGAGCCGCTGAGTTGGATGGTGGGGCAGTGTCAGGTGGAGGGGTGTGGGGCTTGGCTTGGCTGCAAGAAGGATGGAGAAGTGGTGGATGCTCCTGCAGCAGATGTCTTTGAGAGGCCTCTCACTTCTGCTTTCCCCCGTGCCCATCGTCTTGTGTGTCATGAGAGCATATCATGAAACCCACTTTCTTGCTCAGTGGGAATTTGGAGCTTCTTGGTTCTCTCTCCAGCCCATAAAACACCCATTCTCAGCCCATAAAACACCCATTCCCCTTCCTGGCTTGGGTCTCCTCCACCCCCCACCCTCTAATTTCTGGGCAGAGGAAAGCCCTGTGTGAGATACTGATTTAAAACCCAGAAGCCAATACTTTTCTTTTCAAACCTCGGCGTTTCATCCTTCCTCTAAGAAGGGAGGAAGCCCTTTCTGTTGAGTACACAGCCTGTAATTTCCCTGTCAGATCCCAGCAGCGGGTCAGTGTTGTGACTGACTGAGTGAGGATCGCTCCCTTAAGGGTAATTACACTAAATTTCCTCTTGAAGGACAGCTTTCTCTGGATATGATACAAGGAACCCGCTTCTTTCCATTCACTTAAATTCATGAATTCAGCGGCTGTCACCGCACGCAGCACCAGGGACCTGCACCCCTGCCAGCGCCAGGCGAAGCCCGACCCTGTGGTGGGGATGGTGTAGCAGAGTCTTGCCAGGATGGACCACACTGGATGGGAGCTCGTCATGGATCTGAAGGGGGTTGCAAACCCACCTTGGCCTTCTCTCCCTGCCTCTGTGCATCATCGTGCTCTTCCTCCCTCCCTTCCACCTGGGTGGCACCGCAAGCTCCATCCATTACTTCCTGGCATCTCGAGTGCTCCTGTGGGCTCACCCACCGTGTGTCCAGGAGTCACTCATCAACAACAAACAGTTAAAAGGAAGAAAATAGGCTGGAAATATCAATGCACTTTGGTAACAATAAACCCTGCTTTTAATTTATGCTAATATGTAGGGTTGTGGTGACAGTAAGAACAAAATTACAGAGTGGCTTTCTAGCTGGTAATTATCCCTCCATTTTCGTTGCTCGGGAAGATGGACACACAATTATGCTCTCTTGCTGTATATTAATACGGATTCTTGACATCTTCAGCAGACCTGGAGCTGTCATCGGGCTTTTTGTCTACTTTAATTGAAAATTAATGGTTACTGTGTTACCACGGAAACGGTGGCAATGGACGCCAATAGCGCTCACATATCAAACAGGCACTGGTGGCATTGTCTGTCCGTGTTGACCTTGAAAGTTAAAAGAAAAACTTAAATTAAAAAAAAAAAAGAAAAAAGAGGGGAGTGGGGTAGGAAAGAAGGGGGGAAAAACCATCCCAACCCTTGAAAATGGAGGGTTGGGCGCTGTGCATTTAGGGGAGGGGAGAAAGAGGAGTGTGAAGGAAAAACTTGGTGCCTCTTTGTATCTCGATGGTGGGGAGGGAGGAGGGGGGAAGAGGGTGATTGGAGATGTGGGGGGGTTAGCATGGAGAAGTGCAGAAGGGTGTTTGGGTCGGGTGTCTCTGAGTCACTGCTCAGCTGAGCGGCTCTGGGGCACCCTCAAGTCACTGTGCAAGGGGTGCACATGGGGCCACCAGGGTAAGCTGTGGAAAAAGTGGGTGAAGGAGGGAGTGGAGATAAGGAGATGAGCAAGAGGGAGAGAAATGGGCTGAGTGGAAGGACCCAGCTCTGCTCTGGCTGCAGGCATGTCCTGGGTGGTGGGGTTACAACAGCCCCTGCTCAGCAGAGTGTTCAGGGCCTGATGTCAGCTGCATGGCATGGAGGGACACACACACCACCCCACCCCCAGCTTCTGCCCTCCCTCAGAGTTAAGAGCAGGAACAGAGGGCTGGGGGCACGTGGGGGGACCCTGCTCCATTGCCTGGGATCACTCAGCTCTACGGGAGGTGCTGAGCCCAGCCAGGGCCCCCCAGCTCTGTCTGGATCAGAAGCATGTGGGACTTTTTCTTCTTGGGAACACAATTTTAGGTAGGTTTTGCTGTTCCTAGAACTAAACTTCTGTTGTCTCCTCAGCTTGCTCGGAAGCACAGCAGTGCCAGGGCTTTGGGGGCTCCTCTGCGTCCTTAGACAGTGCTGCAGTGGGGCGAGGAGGACCCCGGAGCAGCCTTGGGACAGGCAACCTCCAGCTCCGCTTTGCCAGGGTGCCAAGGCATGGCAGACCCTTTCCCTGGGGGTGTGGGATTGGAAGTTGTGATGGTAGATGACAAGTGACCGTGTCTCTTCTTGGTGGCTGCTTGGTGCTGCTTAGCACATCCTCTCGTGGGTCAGTGTGTGGTCTGCTCGGCCCCTCCCCACGGCACCAGGGACAGCAGGACGTGCCCGTGGCATCCTCACCCCCTCGAAGCATCTCCGGGTGCGGCACCAAGGTGAACCGCGGGCGCCTTCAGGAAGGCAGTCGAGGAGCCTTTTAAAGGCGGGAGCCGTCCCCCTCCCGAGCAAACAAGCAGACAAACACGGCGGAGGCACGCCTGAAAAGCCGGAGCCCTTTTTTCATTTTCCCCGCATCCCTGATCCCAACCTTAATCCCCGCTCTGAATCCTGTCAGCCCGGCTGTTCTCGCGCTGACATTGCTGCAGGCATCTTCCGCGCTGCCTTCCCTCAGATCTGCCTTCTCCGGGGATGTCTAAAGAGGACTCTGAGATTTCTGTGTTACTGGATGATTCACTCCGTGCCCTCCAGCAAAGCGCTGGGGCTCCCCAGGGGAGGCAGCAGGCGGAGAGGGGGGGACTTGTGGGGGGGAGGGTGTGATGTGTGGATGCTCCGGCACAGCAGCCAGGGCTTGGGGCCGGTGTGAGGTGTCTGTGGGCTCCAGCTGTCTGGTGAGGGTCAGCCAACAGCAGGAGCAAAGGGTGGGCAGGGGGAGGGTGCTGGTGTCTGGTGCTGGCCCCGGGGCGGGGCGAAGCTGCCACCCCAGGACAGTGTTCCCTGTTTGTGCTGTCTGGTTGTAATGGTAATGATGGGCTGGAGTGTTTTGCCCAAGGTGCCATCGATCGGGGCCGATAGATTCCTCGTCGGGCCAGGGGCTGCCGCGGGAGAGCGGCGCCGGAGGAGGCTCTGCCCTCACCCACCCACGCAGCCGGTGGCGGGAGCATGGCCGTGGTCTGCCGGGGCTGCGGGTAAGCTGCCGGAGAGCCAAGGTGTTTCTTGGGGTGCGTGTCCCAGTCCTCACCCCAGGGATGTGAGGGTGTATCTGCTCCCGGCGAGGTGCAGACCCCTGGGCTCAGCCCATCTTGCTGTAACCTGCTGAGCTGGGGCAGGGAAAGAAGAAAATCCATGGGCTGATTGGAGACATCCAGCTGCAGCACCAGCACGGGTCTGGGTTGCTGTTGGGTTTGGGGCTGTCTGTCTCTCCACCTCCAGAGCCCAGATCCAAACCCCGCTGCCTCCAGGCAGGTGGAAAACCAAGAGCCCTCATTGGCTGTGGACCTGGAAGCATAGGTGTAGGACCAAGACTGGGAGCCCCTGGGACCCCAGACCTTGTAAGCCCCCAGGATACCCAAACAAGCCCATTGTTCATTGTGGTAAGGAAAGGAGCAGTGCCCTGAGGACCTTCAAGCTGGAAAAGAAGCCAGAGCTCAGGTCATGGGTAGAGTCTGTCTGTGGAGAGGGGCTGTACCCCCTGGGGGCAGCTGGGACACCCCAGGCACTGGCTCAGCGGTCGTCACTGCACCCGTCTGAGGGGGCATCCCAGCTGTGGCACAAAGCTTTGCTGTGCTTCACGTGGGCACTTGGAATGTGCACCATGGGTGTGGGGGTTTGGGTGGGTTTTTTCTGTATGTGGGGACTTTAATAGTAAGTGTTTGGATTTTATCAGCCTGCACACGGGTTTTATGACAGGAAAGGTGGGCATTTTAATGAACTGCTCAAGACACACGAACCAGAGTGGAAAGACATTTCCAACAGCCCTTTAATAAATAACAAAAATCCCCATCCATTTAAATGTTGTAAGCAGTAAAAAATATGTATATAGTGTTGAACATGGAGTTCTTGTGAAGTTAAAATACATTATTAACCTGGTCAGCTAACTGTGCCCGCTACCCAGACAAGGGTAGTTTTTCTTTCAGGGTTGCCAATAGGTGATGTGGGAGACTCTGAGATCTTGTGCATCACCAGCACAGGATGGACCAGCATCAGGGTCTGTCCCCCTAAGCTGAGTGAGGGTGTTGGAGGGGCTGTCTTTGCCCACCACGTTCCTTGGAGCAGCCCAGCAGCGCGGTGTGGCTGGAGATGATCGAGCGCCGCTGCGCTGCACGGCACATCCCGGGATGGTGGGAGGGAACAACTGTCTGTCTGGGACCCTAAAGGTGTTTCCTCCCCTGGAAAATTCCCCTCACTGCCCTATTCAAGCTCTGCCCTCTGCTCCCCGCAGGCAGGGAGCTGGGTGAGGGCAGAGCATCCCAGCTGGTTCAGGACCCTGTGGGTTGGGGCTGGTCCCCGTGGTGCCCAGGGTGCTCTGTGAGGTGCCCGGGTGGTGCCAAGGCAGCCGCGTCGCCAACCAAGGCCCACGCCAGATCCAAACACCGTCTTTTGGCTTAACTCCTCCTATTTCTTGGACACCCACAGACTAATGTGAAGTGGGCTACAGAGCCAGCCCAATCCTGNTGCAAGAGCCTGAAAATATCTTTCTCTCTGAAATGTTTGTATAGCATGACTTGGCCGATTTACCTCATAATATCTCACGTTGGCCTAAAGCCGAGGGCATTAGTGGAGCTGTGAGCCAGATAAATGATTCGAGCGCTTTTTCTTCTCCATATCTGCTGTTACAATAAAAAAGGGCCTTTTCCGTCCAAGTGCCTCCCATTAACTCAGGAGGTGCTGGGCTGGGCAACAGGGCCGTGAGCCGTGGGGAGGTGGAGGGGGTGCGGGGGTGACCGCAGCCAGCAGGAGCAGGGGCTGTGTGTCTGTACAGCCAGGAGTGGAAAAGCCATGGAGAGGCTTCATGCTTCCTGGCACGGCCACCGTCCAGCATCGCTGTGGAGGTGGGAGCTGGAAGCTCAGGGGAGCGAGTCTGTGGGTAGAGACGCTACCCCGAGGGTCGTGCTTTGGTATTGCATTAGATCCAGCTCCCAGGTGATGGGCATCTTCTCTGGAGGCTGCAGACTCCTTCCTGATGGAGGATATCCCCAGGATGGCATCAACACTGGGCAAGAGGATTTGGGGCACGTCACCTCCAGGCTGACCCACAGAAAAAGAGGTGACACGGGCAAAGAGGTGGTTCCTTGCCCAGGGGAGCGGCCTGGGGCTGTGGGGCAGCATCCTCATCCCCTGTGCTCAGCATCAAACCCCTCTGCACAGAGAGGTGTAGGAAGGCAAGCCGAAGCCACGGGCGCTGCTGAGCAGTGCAGGTTTGGTTTACAGAGGCAAAGGGGCTTTAATATGAAATAACCCCAATTAACCCACAGCGAATTCCCAGCTCTTGTATTTTGATGCTGGCGGGGAGAGGAGCAGGACCTGGAGAACTGAGGAGCAGGCTTGGGCTGCTTGTGGAAGGCTGGAAAAATTACTGGGGCAGGAGGGGGGGGTCAGGGGAACCAGTGGGGTCCATCTTCCCCCAGTCAAGAGAGCTTGCTGTGACCTGAAGCAAGAAGAGACCGATTTGACTCAGTTAAAATGCTTTGAAAAAGGACAATTCCATCCGTACTGGAAGTGTTGAGACACTCTGGATGGTCTGGACGTGGAGCTGGGGTGTTTTTCACGGGGATGTGGTGGCTCCAGCCTGGGTAACAGGCGAATTTTGGGCGAATTTGAGCATAGTTTGGACAAAGGTCTCACTAGTACGACCTCACCTCTGAGAACAGGAGGATGGTTAAGTGGTTGCTGATGCTGGAGTCGCCCCAGTTGCTGCTGGGTGTTGGTAGGGCAGATGTAGGAACCAGCAAGGTGCTGAGGAAAAGCCTGTGTAGTGTGTGTGGGGCTGGGGGGCAGAGGATGATTGTCTTCCTTTCGGGCACTCTGGGATCACTCTGCAGAGACCCTCTGGAGAGATGTTTTCCATGTGTTTTAAAAAGTGATCAGCCACACCAGGAGGTGTGTTTGCTAGATTCAGTTGAGGGAGTTCAGACACAGGTAGGGCTGTGGGACTCTGGTGGTGCAGATTAGCTCTTGTAGCTGACATTGGCTACGCGCCGTGGTTACGCACGGCGTAGCGGGACCCGGACCCCGTCGCAGGCAGGTGGAGAGCTGGGGTGGTGGGCTCGAGGGAGATGGGTTGTTCGGTGCTATGTGAGGGCGAAGGGGCACGGTCAGCCCTGGCACAGCTCTCCCGAAGCCCAAGACGGTACCTTGAGTGGGATGCTGGTAACAGGCGCCGGTCGGGCCATTACACCCATCCGCTCCGGTACCCGCCCCGGCCCCTGGGCATCGCGCCACAGTGAATTACCAGTTTCCCCGGCGATGGGATCAGGCGCTGGAGCGAGCCCAGACGCCGGGTTGGGATGAGCTGAACTCGCCGACACACCCCGCTTGGACCAGGCTAGGTGCACGCCTCCCCGGCCGTTAGTGACCTCATGCCGCAGACATGGATGAGGTCACTCGGATAATTGCCCTCCCCGAACGCTGTATCCTGCGGGAAGAGGATGTTGTGAAGCCCGGAGAACTTGCTAGGGCAAAAAACCGCGTTGCACACCCCTGGCCGTGAGCACTCCGGGGGGAAGCTCATCCGCAGAGCGTGCCAAGACCTCCGAACAATGGGCTCCAGGCTTGGGGGCATGGCAGGAGAAGAGACAGCGGCAGCCGGGGTGGGAGATGCGGCGCTGGGGGGAAGCCGGGGGTGATGGCAGGAGGAAGGTGTGCGGCACCCGGCGGGAAGGGAGAGGAGGGGCCGTGCAGGGACCTGCCCACCCCAGGGCACAGAGCTGGGTACGCACACCGAGCTCTCCCGGTGCCAAGCTGGGCTCGCGGTGCCCTTTTCCTTGGGGAAAGAGCCGCGCTCATCCGAGAGCTTCTCCTCCGCCTGATGGGATGCCCCCCGCCCGCTCCTTCTCCCGTGGTTAAAACCCCGCTTCTGCCGCTGCGGGACAGAGCAGCACAGATGCTGGAGGGTGCTGGGGGTGCGTGGTGGGGTGCTGGGCTCTGCCGCTGCGTGTTCACTGCCTGGGCAAAACCCCAGCAGCACGTCGTGCCTCAGTTTCCCTACCTCCAAAACAGCAGGAGTGATGCTGTGTTACCCTGGCAAAGCACTCGGAGAGCCCCACTTGCAAAACATCTCGGTCACCGCTCACCTAAACCTCCCTTCCCTCGCCAGGGAAATCTCCAGGATGTTTTATCCTCTGGTATAAGGTTGCTGCAGCCCCAGAGAGACCCGGGCTCCGCTCCTCTCGCAGCCCAGGGTGAGATGTTCCTTCACCAGCCTCTCGTCAGCTGTTTCCTCTCCCCGCAGCTCCGTGACAGGTATTTGAAAAGAAGGTGAGAATAATCCTATCAAACCTTCGCAGTTATTGGGACAAGCCAGACTTGAAGGAGACTGAATCTGAGCGAGTTCTGAGGGAAAACAAACAGAAATACTTTTGTCACTGCACCAGAAAGAAAGCAAAAAAAAAGAAAAAGAAAAAAAAGTTGGGGAAAAAATAGCTGCTCTGTGGAAAAAATCAACTTTCCTGAATAAAGCTGAAAAAAAATGCTGCCGTATTGAGCTGTGACATATGGTTACACAAATAGAAACCACAGAGGGGAAAATCATGTTTTCTCTTTCATTATTTATCACTCTCTAACTGTCTCCAGCTGGGTGAGTAAACAGCCTCATTGGGCTGTAATGAGAACAGCCTGCTGCCACTGTGCTCCGGGCTGCCGGAGCCCAATGGTCCGCGGTGTGCGTGCGGGCAGGCCTGCGTGGGACACACCAGCCACTGCCCCGCCATGGAGACCGACCCCTCAGTTTGAGATGACCCATCGCTCTTCGTGGGGGTCTCCGGTGGGGTACCAAGCCTGGGGACCCCTCAGCATCCTCCCCTCTGGGAGCGCTAACTAGGTGCAGGCTGGGAGTTACATTAGGCTGCGGGTTATTGCTCAGGGGAATGATGTGCCCAATTTTCCCCCTGAGCCGCGTTGCAAATTGACTCCTAAGTGTCCCGTGAAATGGCTGCATGATGTGCCCGTTTGAGAGGCTGGTGGGAGAGCGCTGCCACGCTGCCTCCTTCGCCTCCTCGCTGGGCTTGTAGCCGGTTTTACGGCCAAGCTTCCCCCCACCCCGCGGCTCTCATCGCAAGGTCTGTGGGCTCCGCCGCTCGAAACGCGTCTTCCCTCCCATCCCATCTCGAATGGCTCCAAGAAGTGAAGTTTTGCAGCTCTCTGAGGCCTAGACCCGAGACCTCACAGTCCCTTCCCACACCCCGAGCCCTGATCCAGCCCCGGGAACCCCGACAAAGAGTCTCAGCGGATGCACAGCAGCTGGTCCCCAGCTCCAGAATCCCACTGCATCTTCCCATTTGCCTTACTGGTGGGGAGATCAGACTTCAGGATTCAGATCCTCCTGATTAGGGCAGGCTTTGGATTATTCTCTGAATTAGGTCAGGGTATGGGATGTTTCATCCTCCCAGTTGCTTTCCTGTTTCGCTCCCGCATCCTTCCCAGGGCACAGCTGAGCTCAAGCCTCCCCAGCCACACACAGCCTGTGGCCATGAACCAAAGTGTGAGTTATGGGGGCACAAAGATCAGGGCCCCGCTTCCAGCTGCCCTTGTCCCCCCACAACTCCATGCACCCAGCGTAGACCCTCGGGAAGGCGCAGTCATCCCTGGTACCGTGTCCATCTGAGCCTTCTGGGGCAGAAACGCTTTAGGTAAGATCAGGAAGTCCTGGAGCATCAGCAGTGGTGAGGGGTGATTCCCCGTGCAGATTAACCCATTTCTCAAGTCAAGAGCAGCAGTGTTTTGAGCAGAGCCAGATCCTTCCATCAAATGAGAAACTATTAGTAAATGGAAGCAATTTTAAAGAAAACTGACCCGATTTTGGATGCCACTTCTCCTACCTCAGGAACAGCCTGTGCCAGAGTTCGAGTGAAATTAGGCCACTGTTGAACAAAGGTCATGAAAGAACATAAAAAGCTTTTCAGTGGGAAACCCCGGGTTTTATGGCTTTTTGTGGAAATCCCCTCCCAAATAAAGTTAGAAATAGAGTGACAAAGCAGCACATGGAGCAAATCATCCTTGTGTTTACCCATTACCCCAGACAGGCACTGGTAAAACCTCCGGCTCGAGCCCTTCTGAACTCGCATGGAGTTTGGGGAAGGGAAAGAAAAGAACCCAACCAGAACCTGATCTTTTTTTCCTCCTACTAAATCTTCTCATCCTTCCAACCTGGCCACTGCTGCCCTCCTGCAGGTTGGGGGTTTGGATGTCTGTCCCCAGGGACCTGGGTGCCCAAGACCGTGGTCAAGGGGTGCTCGGCTGTGCCTCTGGTTCGGCCCAGCACAGGAGTGCAGATTCCCACCCCACTGACTTAGCACTTACACACCCTCCTCGTGGAATCAAGGCCCTCTTACAGTAAGTACTCACTCAGCTTTCACAATCGCCATCTGATGATCTCATCCTGGGAAGGGATGGCAGAGGCAGCTCTTCTCTGTAGAAAACCAGCGCGGATGAGCACCAGGGTTGGAACCATTGGGAAACATTTACAAATAAGTGAAAGCTTGAGGTTAGGCTCACCCAGGGAAGTTTTTCAAAGCAACTATCATTTGGTAGTTGAGGAGTCCTGTAGGATTAGCACACACACACACACACACACACACACACACACATGTATCTGCAACTGGAAAACTCCAGTGTGTGTTTTTCCCTCACTCTTTACCACAAGTTTGGTCTCGGTTGCGCCTGGTTCTGCTCAAGGAGCTGGTGGTTATTTCCCCATCAGGTCTGGCTGGACCAGATCGTTCCTGCCCATCCCTGGTCCCACGTTTGCTGAACTCAGAGCCCTGCTGCCATCCCATCGCCATCTGAGGCACCTCTGCAGGGGCTGGGGAACTGGCCCACGGCACAGAGAGCTCCATGGGGGCTTGGGGGGTGGGTGTCTGTTCTCCCCAAGCTCATGGGAGGTGCTTTGTGGCCCCCCTTGGGATCACAGTCTGGCATCAGAGCAGGGGATGCTGCAGCATCATTAAATCGGAGGGAGGCACCGGAGGAGCCCTCAGTGGGGGGAGCAGCACGAGAAGCCAAACTCCAGCCCCAGACAAAGCGCTTTTGTGCTCCTGCCGGAGAGCAGGCAGGGATGGCTTCCTGCCACCCGGCTTTGGGGGCTGCTTCCCTCTTCTTCCATGTCCTGTCCCGCTGCTGGAGCACTAAACAGGCCAGATCCTGACCTCCAGAGCCTGCCTCCAAACCCATGTTTCCATCTGAGCACACCACAACCTCAGCACTGGCTGCTTTGCCACCTTTCCCTCCCCTCCTCCTCCTCCTCCTCCTCCCAGCTACGCCATTAGCATCCTCCCTGTGTAAATTTTAATGAATTGTCATCAGACCAAAGTAATCACCCGTCAGCAAAACTTAATTTTACAAAAAGACAAAAAGAAGCTTCGCTCTAATTGATGGAAAATTGGTCGTTTCTTGTCAGGTTATTGTTCATTTCCCACCCGCTAACGACTCCGCTCCTGCCAGCCAGTGGTGCCCAGGAGCCCGGCAAGCAGCACGGCGGCCCCGGCGGCTCCCCCCTTCGTGGAGCCATTACAACCCCCGAGGTGAGGAGGAATATCTTCATTAATAAACTTTCAAGAGGCAACACAACGGAAACCTGTAAAAGCAGCGAGGGAGATGAGCCCACGTCCTGCCCGGAAGGAGCAGTGGGATGCGCTCAGCTGTTGTGTGCTCTCCTGGCACACAGGCAAACAGTGTCAATGAGAGTGAGCTGGTGACATTTTTGGATCCCTTTCTGCTTAACCTCCCCAAGAGGAGAGCCAGGTAGATGAGGCTGGTGCAAATACAGCAGAGCTGTGCTCAACCCACAGACCCGGACATCAGAACTGGATGATAATGAAGCAGATGCTGTCCCTTTGTCACCATGTTCTTAGGGTGGATTAGGATGGATGATTTTCTTTCCTTTCGAACACTGGAAAACAGACTTGCCTCACGCAATCCCACCACTGTTCCTCATGGACCACGTTGCAGTAGCACCCAGGGACCTTGGTCTGATCCCACCTTGTTCAGCATCATCTCAACACACCTGTGGACTACGTGGAGTCGCGTCCCTGGTGCGAGGCCGCCCCCGGCCTCCCCGCGCCTCTCCGTGGGCTTGGTCTACACAAGCTATTACGGTAATTTGATAAGCCAGTTCTTCGTGATATGAATCTTCGCCTTCGTTAAAGGGAGGAGGAAAAAAAAACCCCACCAAAATTGCATTTTGATGGCTCACAGGGACAGTTCATTAAGCAATCAACTCTTTTAATGAAATATTTCTTTGTTAAAATATTCATTGATCTGCCGCCGCTTCGGTGGGGAAAGGGAAGGACCGTGTCCCGAATGCCGTTGTGTTGAGTCTGCCCAGCACACGCTTGGAGCAGCGGGTTGTGCCCCGGCGCACACGGGGACATGTGATTCACCCTTTGGGGAGCCTGCCCAGGACCCCAGGCTGAAACAAGATTCTAGAGCTTTCTAAAAATATTTTGTCCCTGCCTTTATCATGCTCTGATGTCTAATGATGGTTGAGGTTTTACACAGTGGGTCTGGGGCTTCTTTGGTGGAAGCCGTGGGGGGATGGCGGGGTTGGCTCTGGCCCAGTTTGTGCCACGGTGGACAGGGAATGGGGTGGCAGGGATGGTGGGGGGAAGGCTGGGCCAAGAGTGGGCAGAAATGGGTGGTGGTGGGCAGTGTGGAAAGGGGGAGTCCCAAAGGTGGGGTGTGAGGGGACGTGGGGCAGCACAGCAAAGGTTGTTTTACACCCCATGGGGATTTGGCCAGATGCTCTGGCCCCGGTGTAAGAGAAAGGAGGGAGCTCAGAGAGCCAGGATGGAGAGCACTGGCACAAGAAGAAAGAGCAGAGAGAGAAAAAAATATATCAAAGAGTAAGAAATGAACAACTGCAGACAAAGCACCAAATTTGGCCTCCCCTCCTCCTTTCCCAACCCTTACACCGTGAGTAATCCCCGCTCGGCACCGCGGCGACTCAGACAAGTAGTCACCGAGTGCGGGTGAGCTTCTCCCTGAGGAAACAATGCAGACAAACACGGGAGTGCAGACGTCCTGCTCTGGATGAGTAACACTTCGAAAAGCAGAGAAATAAACGTGGGGGAAGAAAAAAACAAAGAAAGAGTAGAGGGGAAAGGGAAAAAAAGCCCACAAACCAAACCCTGGCACATGCTGGTGAGGTGAGAGAAGCCAGGAGCCCCGAGTCTCTGTATGCTGGTGGCACGGCACAGCATGGCACGTGGCTTCCGAGGGGGGTACAGCCCACTGGGAACGCTGCAGTGCCCTGGGTCAGGGCGGTCCGCAGCCCCTGCGCTCGCAGGCTCCTTCCTCTCGTGTGCTGAGGCTTTGCAGGCACGGAGGAAAATTGGTCACTGTCTGGAGACCCCCCACGCCACATCCTTCTCTTCGTGTGTGGGAGCAGCACATCCCAGCACTGGTGTTTTCACCTCTCCACTGTCTCTCATTAACCATGAGCTGCAACTCACTACAGCCCAGCTGAACCAAGTCTGTCTGACCCTCCTCTGCCTGTGCAAGTAGGGGAAACTGAGGCACAGCACAGCCACAAGCCAGAGGTGATGCAGGAAGCCCCTGCTCTGGCTCCGAGGCTGTGTCTGGCTTGCTGCACCCTCAGATTATTGTCCCCCTGAGTCCCTCTCTATGTGCAGGTCCCAAGTGGAGCCACCAGACTCTTAAGAGTTCAGTGTCCCCTGTCCCTGGGGGGCTGCTCACCTGGGGAACATGGTGGGTTCCCTGGGCGAGGTCAGCAGGGACACACTGTCCAGGGTATGGGGGAGCAGTGCTGGCCCACAGGCAGACAGCAGCCTGTCGCTTTAAAAGGGAGCCAGGAGCTCCTCATCACTTACAGTAACTCCGTGATCATGTCTTTGCCTTACGCAAGAGGCGAGCGGGGTCCAGGAGCTCCGCACCGGCCACGGCCCTGCCGGCACGTCTGGGCAGAGCCGACTCCTCCCGGCGCTCAGCGGCCCACGGGCTGGGCAGGGCATGTGGCCACGCTGCTATCCTCCTTTAGGGACTCTGGGGTCTCCTTGGGACCCCTATCTTCTCCAGACCGGTGCTGGCTGTGGACACAGCTCCTAGAGTTTCCCTGGGGAGGACTCATCCTGCGTCCTTCGCCCCTTGACAACTGCCAGTGCATCCCGCGGTGACCCCGGGTCAGTGGTGGGGTGCAAACACTGCTGAGAGGCACCCCAGGGTGGCTCAGCCCTCTGCACCCCAGGGGAGGGGAGGGCTGGGCTCTGGGCACCGATGGGTGCTGTGCTGCACAGAGTGCTGCAAGAATGGCACGAAAATGACTGGTGTGTTTTGGGTGGAAGAACAGCTTTTCTGCTTATGTGTTGAAATCTCTGTCTTGGAAGGGACGGGAGTTTGGGGCTCAGATGTGTCAGTGCACAGCTCCCTCCTCAAAACACTCCCCTGGAAGGGAAAAAGTAGCTTTTTCCCCTTGTCCTCCCTATTTTCCCATTCCCAACTTTCTTTTCCCATTTCCAGACTTTCTTTTCCCATTCCCAATTTTCTTCTTTTGCTCCTTTCCATCTGTTTTTTTTTGTTTGTTTGTTTGTTTTGTTTTGATTTTTTTTTCTTTCTTTATTTTACCTTGAAAGGAGGATGGGAAGAATCTGAGACAAGACAGGAAGCAGAGGAGTTTGTGGGACTTGTTCACATCATCACATACAGATTTTTCAAATGAGCATCTTTGGAAAAGTCAGGTTTTCATGAAGTTACTCATCTCAAGGAAGAAAAACTAGAAAACAAGTGAGCTTCAGCTCTTAACGTTCTCCACCACCCATGTGCCAGAAATAGCCAAGCCAAAACCTGTGGCAAATGGGCTTTGGGTATGGCTCAGAGGAGATTTTTCTGGAAGGATGAGAATGCTCCCTGGTTCGGAGCTGCTTTGCCTTGAGGGGATTCAGGACAAACCCAACCTGACTTCTCCAGATTTCAGCTCTCTGTGAACCTGACAATGAACTGAGAATTTTGCCATTTCCAGGTAACAGCAGGATTGAAAAACGTCTGTTGGAGCCTTTCACACGTAAAGGTTTTCCATGCTTGGGTTAAAGAGCTCTTTCCTCCACTTTCTGAAGGAGAAAAAAACAACATGACTAGAAGAAATAATTTCCCATGAATAGGAGTTTCAGGATCAATCACAGAGACATAAGAGTGAGGATGGAAGATGGGCTTGGAAGAGCTGAAAGGTCTCATTTTCCTAGAAGAAATGAAGGACACTATGTTTGGGACCCACCACCTACCCCATACTGACTCCTGGTCTTCCAGCATCACAGCTGGGTGCTTTATAACCAGACCTCATGTGAAATGTTTAATCCAGGAGCGATACATCCTGCTGCTTTGCCTGTTGCAGGATAAAGGAATTTTTCTCCTTGTTTTCACCTCTCTTTTGGGATGTCACTGCTGTAACACAAGCATCCACGGTCTCTTCTCCCTGTCACCCATCCCAGGAATCTCCTGGCCTCCTCTGTGGCATCCTAGATGTCCCTACAGCCATCAGCTTCTCATGTCATGAGAACAAGGGGGTTCCTTGGAGCAAGGACCAGCCCTGGTGCACAAGGTGCCATGTGACACCCCAACCAAAGCCCGGACACGCCAGCTCTCCCAGAATCCTGCTCATTCCTAGTAATTGTTTTTTTTTTCCTGGCTGACACAGATGAACAAAGAGGGATCTTTGGGCCATGCTCAATTCACAAACTCCCCTTGGAGGAAGGCTGCCCATGTCTTTTTGTGCAAATCCACCCCACCTGGCTGCTGTTTGATGTCTTCAAAGGGGCTGTTCTTACATCGAGAAAAGAGGGCAAGCGCAGGTCTGATGAGGCTCATCACTCCAAGTTATTTTTCACTCAGAAAAGTACCAGCTTGGGATTAAAAAAAAACAAACCTCTGTTTTTTCATAGGCTGGCATTTGGATGAATCACTCATAAACTCAGAACACTGGGTATTAGGGGACAAATTTGGGGAGGGAAAATATCTTTGACGTATCTGGGAGGGAACTAAAACTCCTTGAACCCACAAAAATGCCTTCAGAGGATCGTCTCAGCCGAGCCAGGGGCAAGCAGGGACTTGCAGTACCTCCCTTTGGCTTCTGCAGGTCAAGGCAGCGACGGTGGGGCAAGGGAGGTCTGGGGGGCTGCCCCTCTGCTTGTGGGGACCAAACTCATCACACCAGTCCCAGAGTGACCAAGTAAATCTTCATGGGTTTGCAATGTGCCAGGAGGGGTCTGGGCTGAGCTGGGGGGAACTGAAGCTGCTCCACTTTCCCAGTGGTACCCAGCCCTGAATGGGTTAGGGGGTGACCAATCTCCAAATCCTGAGCACATACAGGGTTGAGTAAAAGTGTTGAACACTCCTCTCCCCCCACCCCTGCCTTTCAAAGGCCGTCTTTAAAAAGCTTTGGAGCAAATCAGGAGCAAAAAACCCCCAAACCTAAGTGCTTTCACAACAGTAGCTGTGGGTCCTGGGAGGTGACAGGCCTGCCAGCCTGGTCCCCGAGGGAAGTCCCGTGGGTGATGCTGCAGGGTGCAGGGTCAGCCCAGCTCCCATCCCAGCTACAGATCCACAGGGTCGCCCGGTCCCCTTCCCGCAGCACATCGTCTGTAGCTCGGGCTGGGGGTGGGGGAGGCCAGAGGATGGCAGGGAGGGGTTGTGCCAGGTTGGTGTCTGTGGGGTGCAGAGCACGATGCTGCCCACCAGCCCAGCTGCCTGCACCCACTGTGACCCTTGCAGGAAATCCCCTGCTGTGATGAGAAAACGCCGAGGAGCGTGGAGAAGGCGGGCTGGAAGGGTCTCCATCTCCTCTTCCATGGCAAGGGCGAGAGGAAAGGCCGAAGGAAGGTGTGCTGGCAGGAAGCAAAGCCACCCCAACCCCCCCGTGCCTGCACCCCCAGGCCCAGGGCACCTCACTACTGAGCAATGGGTCCCAGGTAGCCTCTTCCAAGAACGTCAGCTCCTGCCACGGAGACCTGACTCTGCAGAAGCGGGTGTGTAGCGAACAGTCACCTGATGGGAGCCCGCTGGAAAATCCCATGTCTCCAAAAGGGGTTGGATTAAGGCCTGGATTTAAGGCCAGGCACAATTTAGGAACCAGTCCAGAGCTTGCTGCCAGCCCTACCCTCACCCTTGTGCTCTTTGCCCCTTGAGGGAAGAGATTTTTGGGGGCAAAACTGGTGGTGTGATGGGATCTTCACTGGGGCCACCAGAGCCTGGTGCTGGGAGGAGCCAGGTTCTCTGCAACAATCCCCAGATACTGAGTTTTCACTCAGTAGTATTTTTTTTTTAAACCCATTTTTCCTGTAAAAAAAATATTGAAAAAAAATCCAGGTGAGTTGAAACACTTCTCAATTGAATTTTACCTTTAAAAACTATTTTATCTTTCCTTAAAGTGGAAATTTCAGAAGCTGCTTCTGAAGTACAAGGAGAGCGTGGAAGGGTCACATCGGTGCTGTCAAAACATCTTGGCTTCCACTCTGCGAGAAACTTGACTTCACTCCTTGCACACCAGATTTGGGCCATCCGCCCCCAACCCACGCAGGTCCCCACGGCAGGTTGGAATGTCACCTCCAAGCTGCTGCTCCGAGCGGGCACGGCCGGAACACCGAGTCCCCCTGGAAGCTGGGTGGGTGACCCCGTCCCGCTCGGAGTGACTCCGGGTGATGCTTTGGGTCCTGCATCTGAGTGAGGACTCGGGCCCAGCATCCGCCAGGAGGTTTGGGCCCTTCATCCAGACGTTTGGGTCTAGCATGGGGGTGCTGGTGTGGGTCCAGCACCCTGACATGGACTCTGCTCTCCCGAGGGACCCTCACCCCACTGGTGGGACGGTGTGTCGGGGTGCAGCAGGGTGGCATTGGGGGTGCAGGGACCAGCTCAGTGTCTCGCTGTTCCCATCCGTGACACGGGGCTGTGCCTCTGTCCTGGCTCAGCCAGGGGCACGTTGTGGGTGAAGGCGCATCCCCCCCACACCCCCCCAGCACTCGACAGCCACCTGCTCCCCCGTGCCTCAGTTTCCCTCCTCCCCTCCCCCATCCAGGCTATCGCTTTGCCCCGGGGACTAAACGCAGCAGAAACCAATTATCACAGGCGTTAATGAGCAAAACGCGGA
>VXBZ01002650.1:465513-476857 GCA_013399135.1 Heliornis fulica
GGCTGCAGGGCAGTGGGGGCTGCAGGCAGTGGGGGCTGCAGGCAGTGGGGGCATCGCTGCCTCATCCAGGTGGGCGAGCAGGTGCCAGTCCCCAGATGTCTTTACCTTAAAGCTGCATCTCTGCAGTTTCAGGGAAAATCTCCCCAGGTTTGGGGTGGGTTGTGTGTTTTGGGGAGGGTAGATGCTCAGTCACTGCACTCCCAAGGAAAACCAGGTAAAGTCCGTTCTGGGGATGGGGGGACCGTGCTGGAGAACCCCCCAGTGAGGGACTTCTGCCCGAGCTCCCCTGCTGCGGTGTGAGATGAGGTTTGTTTCACCCCCCTCTTGCTGTAGTAGCTGCTCAGTTTGGGTGTGAGTTTCTCCATCTCCTTTCAACGGGACCAGTCCCCAGGGCTGAGCTCCGGGGTGCTCAGGACCCTCCGGATGGGGCGGACAGGTCGGCATTGGCGCAGCTCTATCCGGGTTGTTCCTGCTTCTCTCTTTAAACCAGGCTTTTATCCGTGCTTGGCGAGAGGCTGCTTTTAGGGCAGGGATTTCAGGAGCCCTTGAAGTCCTTTCCCTTGATGCTGGCGGGCTCCAGCCCCGAACAAAAGGTGTTTTCCCTGGGAAGCGGAGCCACGGCTCCAAATCTGGGTCAGACTCGGGGACCGTCGGAGCAGCCACAGCTCAACAGCCGCCTCGTTCCTGCACCGGTGCCGGCATCGCTGAGCAGCCTCAGTGCCCGAGCGGTTCCCCCTGGGATATAGAGCTGGTGGTTCTGAAAGACCCCCAGAGAACAGGCCAGGCCGTTTAGACACTCCAGAGGGTGAAGTTTAGGGAGTGGGGGGCTCCTCGGGGGTTGATGCTGGTTTNGGGGTTGATGCTGGTTTGGGGGGGGTTGGTGCTGTCCAGGGCCCCGCTGCAGCAGGGTGGTGGGTGCCAGCACTGGAGTCTCCAAGCTGTAGGTTTGGATTCCCACAAGAGAAGATGTGGATGGTTTTGTTTGGGGTGTCTGTGTGTCTGGGAGAGGGACAGAGGGACAGGGACCCCCTGAGGGGACGGACATCTCACCCTTGTGGGTACAGGTGCTTCAGGAGTCGCCCCAGGGCTGGGAATTCACGAGGAGATGCTGGATCAGGCTGGAGGCGTCAGATAACGATTGGTGTCTGAAGGTTCCTGGCAGCGGGAAAAAGCTGTTGTCTGCGTGGGGCTGCCTGGGGGTGTGGGACTGGGACTGCTGGTGTGGGCAGGAACTGGGGGCTCGGACAGGCAGTGAGGTGACACGTGTGCCACGGGGAGTTGGTGACCCGGCTGTGTCCACTTCGTGTTTGGGCTGGTGTCCCAGTGTCGCTGCCTTCCCGCGCTCCGAGGGGATGACCTTTGGTCCAGGGTGTCCCTGCTCTGTGTGCCCTGCCTGGGGCAGCTGGTGACGTGGTGGCATTACAGCCACCCAGGGGATGCTCCTTGTGGGGGGATGGAGGGAGAGAGGGTGGTGTCTGTGACCCTGTCGCAGCGGGAGATGTGGGAAGATGATGTGACCTGATTGCAGAGGAGTGGTGCTGGTGGGGAGCCCGAGCTGCAGCGGGGCTGCAGTGGGGCTCACACCTTCCCCTGTGTGCACCCAGCCCGAGGTGGGCACCCTTGCCTGCGACCCCCTGGGTGCCCTGGGCTGGGGGTTTCTGGGTTTCTCACTAAAGAAAGGATCTTGTGCCCGAGTTGCTGCTGGGGTGCCTGGTGGTTCCCATCTGTGAGTTCTCCCCGGGCTGGGGGACACATCAGGAGCTGGCTGGGCACTGGGTACCTCGAGCCCCTTTCTGCTCAGCACCCATGGGTGCTTGCTGGACCTCTGGGACTCGTCAGCTGAGAGCTGCGGGCCTGGGCGAGGTGAGGGGCGTTGCAGCCTGCCCGCAGTGAGTCATGAACTAATATTTGGAGGAAGGATTACTGTTAAGAGGGGTGGAGAGGGAGAAAACCCCACGATTTTTTGGGTGTGCTTTGCAACGAGTATGTCTCTAACAGCACGGTAACATAGAGAACCCCCCAGCTTGCAGGACACTGTCTGTCCCAGGCCCCCAGGAAGGAGCCAGTGGCTTCCTTGGCCGCTGCAGCACCGTCCCCGCTGGCCTGGAGATCAGCAGCTGCCTGTGTGCCGCTCCTGGGAGTCTCCACATCCCGAAGCTGGGCTCACTCGGGGGTCTCTGCATCACCCACTGACGGGGATGAGCAGGGATTCGGGGGGTGCAGGTCGTTCTGCCCCAGGTTTGCTGCCTAACATCTGTCCTTCTGCTTTGTCTTTCCATAGCTTCATCCCAGTCTGCAAAGCCAGGGGTGTGCTGCCCGCTTTTGGGAACACCCCGTGGCTGACAGGCAGCCTGGTGAGGGCTGAGCTCTGGGGACAGACAGGGCTCAGGAGCCCACGTGGGTCGGTGTGACCTGAGGATGCCATGGGTGACACCAGAGTGATGCTGTGGGACCGGATCGCCTTCCCGTGCTGCCAGGCCTGGCGACGGTGCGGGGGATGCTCGGACTGCAGCGGTGTGCTACAGTCCTGCTTGGAACAGGGGCAAGAAGCTCATGCTGCATCTGCAGCTGAGGGTGGGCTGGGCAGGGGGCTGCCTTGGGCTCCCCACAAAGGGATGCTGCAGAGGGTGCTGGTGCCGTCCCTGGGATGAGGATGTGATGGCTGCACGTGGCTCATGCAGGTGACGTGGGGAAGAAGCACGGGGAACCGTGGCAGTCTCTTGGCTGTTCACAGGGTCTGTGTGGGGCAACACTTCCTACCCCAGCTGGAGGAGTGCTGCGTGCTGAACCGTGCACCTAGGGACGTTAAACACCTTCCTGCTGCCCTGCGCGCGCAGCTGCCCGTCACCGCAGGACCCCGGGACAGGGGACAGCCAAACCCTTTGCCGAGCTGCTCCCCGGCTTCTGAGAAAGCACTAGAGGAATTGTCCATGTTCTTCTAGCTGCTGCTCTGAGCAGAGGTGTCGGGGCCGTGCTCGTCCTGGGGGCTGGGTGGGCATGCCGGGAGCTGTGGGGTCCCTGCGGGACGGGCCAAGCTGTGCACAGATGGAATCGGGGAGGTGGTTTGGAGCTGCCGGCGCTGGCCTGGGCAGTGGCTGCGAGACAGAGCCGGCCTCGGGTCGTGCTTGTCTCTCATTTGGATGCATGAAAATGGACTTCAGACCAGGAGTTTGAAAATGCCCAAGGATAGTTCTCCCCCCCACTGCTTTTTTTTTTTTTTTTCTTCCTCGTGAGCAGCATAATTTCTGTCTGGAAACCAGGATTCTTCCTGCATAGAAATGGGATTTGCAGTGGAAAGCATCGGTGTGCAGCAGGGAGTGTGTTAAACAGCGTTTTCTGGATTCATTTTTGCACAAACATGATGGAGCCTGGGAAAACTTGTAGCACCCGAGTTCTCCCCTCCTGTTCAGTAGGCACCGAGGCTTATTCCCCCACCCTCTGGATGATTCGAAGGCCAGAGAGACTTTTAGCCACATCCAGCCTAACTCAGCTGGAAAATTTCGCCTGGGGTCTGCCCCAGGGGTTTATTTCTATTTAAGAGCTTCCCACAAACACCCCCTTGCTGGAAGCCTTCCTCCGCCCTGCCACTGCCTTCCCCATTGCCAGGGCTGCCGGTGCCGCACGGCGCCTTTCTCCTGGGCAAGTCCTCCCCGTAGCCCTCCTCTTCCTCAGCGCGAACCCTCCTCTTCCTGGGGTGCTCGAGGCTCCGGCAGGCAGGTGCCTGGATGGGGACCCCCATGGGCATAGGACTGTCCCCAGGCTGTCTGTGTGCCGAGGGATGGAGGTGATTTCACACGTGTGGCGTGTGCCCCGCATGGGCTCGGGGCTCTGGGGTGCTGCAGTGGGCAGGTTGGGCGAGCTGTGGAACTGTGTGAGACTGGTGCTTGGGCAGAGACTGAAACCTGGCTCGGGATTTGGAGGGATATGCTGGAGGAGCACCAGTACAATGCTGGTGTGAGGTCGGATGTGTCTCAGCAGCTGGTGGGGACCGATCCGGCTGATGGTGGTTGGATGTGGAGTGATGCCCGGAGCGTCACTGGGGTGAGGTGAGCAGTGGGGGCCAGTGGGGTGTGTGTGTGACTGTGCACAAGTGTGTGACTGTCCACAAGTGTGTATGTCCGAGCTGCTGTGCTTGGTCCCTGCCTTCGGGCTCCGCTTCGGCTGCGGGTACATCCCCGGTACATCACACCAGCGATGGGAGATGCCTTTAACTCTATTAATAGGGTTTGGAGGAGGGGGGTGTTGGTGTTGATCCCCCCCCATACCTTAAGGGCTTCATCCCGTGTGGAAGTGTGGAGCGGCTCCTGGCAGCGAGTTGTGTGTTGGGGGATCTCACACTCTTCCTCCTGCTTGTGGGGTTGGTTTTTCTCCTGGGAGTTTGGAGTATTTGTTCCCAATTAATTTTTTAAATTTTCTTTTACCCCCACCCTCTTCATTATCGTTTTGGTTAATTAGTTTGTGATGGGGAATGGTCTCTATTCAAAAGGAAAAGCCTCTGAGATATGTTTTTACAACTGCGTGTGCGTTTCGGGGGTGGGGGAGAGCAAAGATGCTTGAAAGAAATAATTTAAAAANCAAAATCTAACATCCTTGAAAAATTAATTTGATGCCTCTTGTTATCAATTAATTGAATCTCGTTGGGAGAGAGGCTTGTACGGCGGGTGGTTGGAGCTGGCCCTTCTGTTCTTAGTTGCTCCCCCCTCTCCTCGTCTCCCTTCTGCTGCTTCCAAACACTGTGACATAAAACTCTGCCTTTTTTTTATATATATATTATTTTTACTCATCTCATAAAATAAATGAATAAAACTTGGTCTCTCTTCCCACCCTCCTCCCCCATTCCCTTGAGTTCCTCTTGTATGAAAGACCTTTTTTTTTTATTATTTTCGCTTCCTTTTTCTCATCCCTCTTTCCATAACTTCCGAGACTGAGGAGGGAGGGGGCAGAGAGAGAAAGTTGAGGCTTTAGTAATCTCTCAGCACAGCAGAGCGGCCAGGGTCCGTCTTTCTTCCTTTCTTTAATGGGGATATTGGATGTTTCATTTGAATCTCCCTCTTTTTCAATTAAAAGAGCGCAGCTCGTTCTCTTAACGCCGCTCCATTCTCCTCCTCTGTCTCGGCAGCCCGAGAAGCGATTTTCCTTTCTTTAATACTTCAACTCTCTTCCCCCTGAGACTGGCTGCCTGCATTTTTTTGTCTTTTAATAGACTTTTTCTCCCTCTATTAAACTTTTCCAATCTTCATCCCTTTTTTTTTTTCATTCCCACCTCTTTAAACAAAAAAAAAAAGCAAAAGTTATAGAATTCAAAGAACTGGGTCATTCAGGGAGTTATTGAAAGAACTTTAAAAATAGGCGTTCACTTAATTTTTACTCTCCTTGGAGTGAATTTACCTGGTTACTTTTAGCTCCAGCCGCTTCCCTGGTGCCTTGTTTATTTGCATCCATCATGAATTTGGGTCTGGTGGTTTTGGGGGTGTTTGGTGATGACTCAGGTGGGCTGGGGAGATGCTCCACGGACACTCACGGATGCCCCCGCAGTGCTGGGATTGAGCATGTAGGGGGGAGTATCTTCTCGGTGGGCTGGTGGGCTCAGATCCCTTAGGTCATGCTCCTGGGCAAGGGCTGGTTTGGTGCCAGGGCCATGGGCACCGACATCCGTGTGTCCGTCCGTCCCTGTGCCGTGTGCGGTCCTATCCGTCCCGTTGCAGCGTGAGGTTTGTGTGCCAGGCTGGATTTGGGGTCCTGCAGGTGAGAGATGCTGTTCCATGGTCCCAGGCCAGCTGGGGTGTCTCCTCTGCTCCCATGTGGGTTACCCAGATTTTGGGGGTGCTCTGCAGGTCCCTGGGCTGGTTGCAGGTGGCTGCTGGGCTCCACATGCACTTAAGGGTGTCTTTGGACCATGATGGGCAGGAGAAAATCAAGTTTTGGTGGGATGTGAAATTGGGGTCAGCTTTAACCTCCTCCTTGCCACCAGGGCTGGATCTGATGGCAGCCAGAGCTCCTGGGGGGCTTCCTGGAGCATGGTCTTTGCCCCCCATCCTTACTTGCTGCGTCATTGGGGTGTGGATGCTGGACCTGCACCCCGAACCTGTAGGGATGCTCTGGCACAGCATCAATGGACCATGGCAGGTACAGAGCCCTGGCACCCGCCCAGCCGGCACCCACCGAGGGTGCTGCCCCGCTCGGAGTCCCCCTGGGCTCGCACATGTGGCTGCAGCGAGGCGGGAGCCCCCCGTGCACCACGTCACTATTTAATTAGACGTCCCTGATTAACAAAACTTGGCTTCCTCCTGCCCTCATCTTTCCTGGCTCCGAATCAATGGCTTTGATATGCTAATTAGGGAGTAATTTAATTTCAAAAGGCCGCAATTAACAAGGGTGTTGTGGACATGCTGTAGTTAAGCGGCGTAATCTAATTTGCATTAGTAACAAGCAGGGACTAATTAGAAGCTTAATTAGACACTTAGACGGCTCTTGTGTTTACTTTCTTAATGAGATGGAGTGGGGCTCTTTTTTTTTTCCCCCCTTTTTTTTTTTTCCAATCTTTTCCAGGAGTGCTGGGGGAAGGATGCTCACGGGGTGGAGCAGCAGCCCCAGCGCCCGCCACGTGCCCGGCACCAGCCGCCCAGCACCGATCCGTCCTACGGGCCGGGCTGGCCCCAGTCCGTCCGGGAGGGGATTGTTATTTTCCTGGAAGCTCGGCAGGGAATGGGCGAGGTATCAGCCAGCGGGCGGCATCTCCCGGGATGCCCCGTGTGGGTTGGCTCGCTGGGGTGGGCACCACGTGGAGGATCAGCGGCGCGGATGGATACGGTCGGGGTGTTCTCGCTGCTTCCCTTGGGATGGGTTTGAGCGAGGCAGGTGGACTCGGTGGGAACCACGCTGGAATGGTGTCTGATGCTCCCAAGGGCTCCCCCCGGTGCTCCCAAACGTGCTGCCGGCTCTTTGAGTGAGATGGACCCGTCACTGGAGCAGAAAAACCTCCCTGTGCCTGTTCTCTCCTGAGTTCTGCGCGGCAGCGTACGCTCCTCACTGCCTGACGGTTGCTGGTGCCCGCGAGCGTGGTCAGGGTGCTGAGGGCGTCATGGCAGGCGCTGGGCGGGTGAGGAGGGGTGCAGGGGGTAGAGGTCTGCCCACCGGTGCCCGGAGGTTGGTTCTTTTCTGAGAAGTTGCTGGGAGCGAGATGAAAGGGGGAGATGAAAGTGCCCAGAGGTGAGATCCCATTAAAGCGGTGCCTGGGCTTAGCCAGTCCTCGGTTCCTTAAATCTCTTCTAATTTACAGTAATGCTCTAGATTCGTTTCAGCTCCCCCAGACTTTTATTTTAATCCCCTTTCCACATTTCCATGTGTTTATGTGTTAATTAAAGGGGAAAAAGCCGCTCTCGGAGCAATCCTGCTGCTGCTTCCCTTCCAGCCAAAGCCTTTTAAGATTAGCGAGCCGCTTCCTAAAGATGCGCGGTGCTGGATCCAGACACGCAGGTTGAGCAGATCCAGTGCCTGGGATCCAGCCTCCTGGAATCTTCTCCCAGCCATGCAGAGGACCATCCCAAAGGACTTCTGAGGGCTTTTGGAAGGGGGATCTGCTTGGTCCATACTCCTCCATCATCTGCCGGTACCTGCAGAAGAGGCTGCCTGTGGGGGGAGAGCCCTTACCGTGCTGGGGCAGCCCCCTTCTCCCCTCCAGGCCGGACCTGAGGGGGTGGGTCTGGAAAATGGCTTTGGGGCTGGGATGCAGTGGGATGGGTGGAAAAAGCCTCTGGATCATTGCAGTAACGGGCTGCATGTGAGCGCGGGGCGTCACCTGCCTCTTCCGTGCCATCCCTCGGCTCACCGAGACGTGGGGGTAGCATTTTCCCACCACTGTCCCCCACTCTTCATCCTCCTCCGTCCCAGGTGGTGGTTTCGAGCCAGGGCTGCTCTTTGGTTTTGTGTTGGGGAAACTGAGGCGCAGGGGGGACCCGTTGGCATTAGGATGGGGCTTGGGGGTGGAGGACGGGGGCCCAATGTCAGCAGTGTGCTGCGGGAGGCAGCTGGCCTGGCAGGTTCTGGGCCTGCACACTGGGCAGCGAAGGGCACCCCCCAGTTACGCAGCCCCTGAGGACCTGCGGTATTGAGGATGCTTAAAAATAGGAGAAACAGCAGAAGTGGGTGTTGGGGCCGGCGCTTCTTGGGAGTGCGGCCGTGGCTGGGCCTGCTCCGGCGGGTTCTGGTTCTGATGCCTGTGGAGCTGAGGGGTGGTGGTGGTGTTGCTTCGGTTGGGTTTGGGTGCCCCAAAATTGATCTGGAGCTTTTGTGGAGAAGTAGCTCTGTGGGTGCCTTGTCTCCTGTTCTGTGGGTGCCTTGTGTCCTGTTCCTGCTCCCAAAGAGCGGGGTGCAAGTCCTTGTGTCGAGTCCGATGATGGGTAGCTTGTCTCCCCGTTCTGCTCCGAACGGCGCCGTGGCGGTGCCGGGCTCCGTGGCACACGTGTGGCCCTTCCACGGGACACCAGGGAGCGTGGCTCGGGCACACCCGTGTGCGCACGGGAGCCGTGTCCAACAGCCCAGCCAGCTGATCCGAACCCTCCCTTGCAGGGAAGCTCCGGGCATCCATCAGTCCGTTAATTGCGCTAATTAGAGAGTGTGGAGGTGTTAATTGGAAAACCCTGGTATCATGCCTGTTTTGGGGGGGGATGTCAATAAAAATGAATTGATGACTTGGCATGGCGCGTGCACTTTACAGGTTAGTGGCAAGTCAGGGGATGTCAAGGAAATGTTACTGCTCAGATGAAGCAATTGTTAATTAAAAAGCAACAGTAATTAATATGCTCTCATTGCCATATGGTACTGCGAAAGCAGGGGGATTCTTTACTCCGTTTCCTATTCTTTGTCCTGCAGAAGGTGTGGGGGTTTGAGTTAAAAAGGGGGTGTGTGTGGATAAAAAAGGCCGAGTGTATATTCAGTGGAGTGATTTTGAGTCTGAAATGGTAATTAGCAATCCATTTGCACAGCTTCTGTTGCTCCGTGCTATTAGAGGGGTCTCCTCCCCTCCCCTTTTAAGTAAAACCAGCCTTTTCTGCTTCATCTGGGTGTTGTGTCATCTGCGATGACGGCCTGGACAGAATCGCTGCCTTCATGCCTGCGGGAAGGTCTGATCCCCATTAGATCCTCTGGATACCAATTTATGGAGAATCCCTAAAATATTGGATGTGTTTGAACTAAAATAGATGAAAAGCTGGAGCTGGGACGCTGCGGACCCTCCGCCCCGTGCGGGGGGATGCACATGTGCTTGCAGCTGGGTTCTGTGCTTGCAGTGTGGCTGCAGCCGCTCTGGTCGGCCCCGGCTGGGGAGGCACTCAGTCCTCATTTAAATCGACTTTAGAACATTGCAGACACTGGCTCATTTCTTTTTCCTTTTTTATTTTTTTTTCCCCCTTTAAGGTTTTGTAAAACTTTTATATGAATGGAAATATTTTCAGTATTATTATTACTTTCTTTTATGACTTCCCTTGCAGTGTTGGGAACCCAGAGAGACACACCAGCATCCCAGTAGGGTTTGCGAGCGGGAAGTCGAGTTTTACTAGACTTGGAGAGGGAACCCAACTGGCCTGGAGTGCGGGAATCACCCGCCTGCACCCCAGTGCCGCTTCATCTGCTCCAGCATCCTGCCTCTGGCAGGGACTGGGGAGCAAGCCCATGGTTACAGCTCCTCCACCAGAAGAGATTTCCTCCTAATTCCCAATAGTTAAGCTTCAATTTATGCCCGAAGCCAGGAAAGTTTTATATCCTTTCCAAAAACTTTTTTTTCTTTTTTTCCTCTTTTTTAAATACTTCCTGTTATAACTCTGGATATTCTTTTTCTCCATATAAAAATCAAATCCCTTTCTGAGTCCTGCTGAGTTTCTGACTGCAGTGGTGCCTTGTGACTGCCGGACATGGGTAGAGCCCGGCTTTCCCTGCACAGCCTGGTCGAAACATGGAGCAGGCAGCGGATTTCAGAGGGAAAATGAGAAAAGGATCAGCAATAACTTAATATTTCTGCAGGTTCTTGTTTGGTCTTGGAGAGGGTTGAAGAGCAAATGTATTTTTGGTGGCAAAAGGCGTTTTCTTCCTTCCAGCTTGTTTTGCTGCTAAAGCAGCATCCATAGGCGATCCTTTCCCGATCCCTCCTCGGGAAGCTGCTCCTGCACATCCAACAAGACCCAAAGCCCCGGTAATCCAGTTAACCTTGAACTCCCCGGCAGCCACCGGTGTGTCACCTTGCACGGGTTCGATGGCACCGGGACGGCGGGAGGGAGCCAGCAGCTCCACATGGGAATTAATGTCAGTCATATACCCCGCGGAAATGACTTCTGAAATGCATATAATCTCAAACATGCAAATGAGAAGCTTGCTTCACCCTGTTTAATATGAATGATCAGCTTTTGAATAGCTATTATTACACGCCACATTTCAGCAATTATGTTGTTCGCAGTTTGTCTTTCTGTCTTTTGGGGCGTGGTGGGGGGGGAAGAGACAGAGGGGGGAAAAAAGAGAAGAAAAAGATAAAGGAAAAAAAAACAGTATTTCTTCTCCCTGTCCCTCTTTCTTCCTTCCCCTCCTGTTTCAAACTCACTGGCTGGCCACGGGCAGTGGTGGGCGAGCGTGTGGTTGGGATGGAGCCGGTGTGGATGAGGTAGAGCTGCCTCCTCAGCTATTCCATGGCGTGAAGCACGTGTCAGAAGGAGGGAGCGACCCTGGACTCTGGTGGGGCACTCCGATGCGCTGGATGCAGCCCTGGGGCGGCTGCTGGCTGGAGCTGATGCTGGATGCGGTGGTTACTTTTCCTCCAGATCCAGGAGTTTCCCTTGGAAAGGGGATCCTCACAGCTAACAACCAGCTAATCCAGCCCAATTGAGCAAAGACTCTTTGTCTCTTGGAAGCCAAGCCCTGTTCCTCCTCAGAACTCCATCCCCAAACCCGTCTGCCTTCACTTAAATACCATTTAAGACATGGGGGCAGAGGATGCCCTTAGCACCCAGCTCCTGGGGGTGCAAGTGGCTTCCACACCCTGTGGCTCTTCCAGAGCCCGGTGGTTTTCCCCAGCTCGCCGTGGTGGCTCAGGATCCAGTAGAGCTCCAGATGGTTGCCCTGCTGCTTCCAGCATCCCACAGCGGCGTTCCCGGGATTGCCGCAGTGTGCACAGGCACCCAGGTAGGAGCTGCGACCTTCATGGGTGTAACGGGGTGATGGGCTGGGAGAGTTGACTGGGATAAAACCCAGCCGTGGAGGCAGCGTGTTTCTCCGTTACCTTGTGAGGGGGAAGCCTGTAACTGCATGAAATTATATCCAAGAGCTGCAAAATGGGGTTGTTGAGAGTTCCCACGGGTCT
>VXBZ01002650.1:496223-507054 GCA_013399135.1 Heliornis fulica
AGGTGGGAACGGCTCCGCGCTGCCGCAGCCGCCGTGCCGGGAGCAGGCATCAGCCCCGCCCGGAGGAGCAGCTCAGATCTCCCCGGGAGAAGCGGCACGGCTGGAATCCCCCGGTGGGTGCGGGAAAGGGGGAAGCCGGAAGAGAGGGAAGCTCAGAGGATGGAAACGTGTCGGAAGCGCCTGTCGGCAGCATCCTGTCCCAGAGGATGCGGACGCTCTGTGTCCGTGGTCTGCGAGGAGCTGTACTGTGGTGGGGGTACGAGGAAGGGGCTGAGTGAGACAGCTGATCCATGCATCCGGCTGGGATGGGGCTGAGCTGCCCTCCCAGGGTATTTTCCTGCTTTAGGGTGTAAAGGCAAATGCTCCTCCAGCCCCAAGAGCAACCTGGGCATGGGGGGAGCAAAGAGCTGCGATGCAGGACTGGAACGGCTCCAGGCAGCCCCTCACCCCCATGGCAAGAGGCAGCGATGCCGATGTCTGCTCTTTCCCTGACAGTTTTGCCTCTCCAAGACAGACCCCAATACACCCCGGGGGTGAGGCTAGAGGGTCTCTGTGTGCCCCCAAAGCTGATGGCAGGGGCTGACCCTCTCCCTAGGCTGNGTGGGGTGGTGGCTGGGAGAGAGATTTTCCATAAGGCTGGGGTTGAAATTCCATCTCTCAGCACCCTGCCTTCTCCAGGACAAACACTTGGCTCCGAGCCCTGCGGGTGGTGGGTGCTGGTGGGTGGGTCTGCATGCGGGGGTACCTCTTGCCAACCGCACTCGGTGGGTTTGGAGCCCATGGAGCTCGTTGGCTCTGCAGAGCAGTGGTTGGCTCTAGGGACTGGTTCCCTAGGGAGAAGCAGTCCTTGTTCTGGCTTCCCCCGCATGTTTGTGTGACCTCTGGACACTGGGACTCGTATTCCCAAGGTTGGTCCCTGTGGTCATGCTCTGGTGAAGCTGGAAGGAGGCACATGTGGATTTGAACCATGCAAAGGTGTAGTGGTAGGTGTGTGTAGGTGGTTCATTGCTCCCACAGAACCACCTGTGGGTCAGGGGGGCTCAGGGGGAGGGTCTCACTGCTGGCTACAGCTCCAGGGAGGCCAAGCTGGGAGAGCCCAGCTGGGATACAAGGTGCAGGCACTGTGCCCTCGGGATCCTCATGACTTCATCCGCTCCCAATTTCCTCCTACACTGCAGCCTGGAAGTTCTGTGAATGGGGCTGTGTTCAAGCAGAGCCCAGGCTTGTCCCGGGGCCCCTGGGGAGGGTGGTGATGGGGCTGGGGAGAGGAGCAGGAGCTGGTTCCTTTCCATCCCGGTTACAGATCCTAACGCAGATGGGGCTGAGTACACCGTAGGAACGGTGCTGGGCACACAGCTTGGTCCTGCCATCTTCCTGCCATGGTGTCCTGTGGGGCCACTGACTGCTCTGGTCCTGTGGCCTGACGCTCTCGACACAGAGCCTTGCTCGGGAGGGAGGGTGAGCACAGGCATTTCTCTTAGCTGAGGGGATACTGCTTTGATTTCTGCCTTTATCTTCAAGTGTCAGAGCTGCAGGACTGAGACAAAACCAAAGCGGGACCCAGACCTGGCTCTGGGGGGAACAATTCTGCCCTGGACTAGAGGTGACAAGACAGAACCTGCAAATTCCTCCGAGGTTTAGAATCCAGGTTTAGACCTTCCCCGTGCCCTAGACAGGACGTGCAGTCGTGCCCCACCTGGCAGACGACTGTGATTTAGCAGGGCAGCGCCTGGAGCCCACCCTCGCTCTCGGGTTTCACAAAGCCACAGCCTGGCAGCCGCGGCATCCGCAGGGGACAGCCCGAATCCCGAGGGGATACAGCAGCACACGCTGCCTCCCCGGCCCAGCTGGGAGATGGGTTTGCCATGGAGAGTCTGCTTGCTGTTCCCAGCTGAGCAGAGTTGAGATGCAGCCTCGGGGATCACCGAGAGAGCGAGGACAGGCTGCGCCAGGTCCCGTCGATCCCCAGGGTCTTGAATCCTCACGGTGCTCAGGGCCAGCCAGGAGATGAACACAGAGAAAGGCCGTTCCGTGCTGGGAGCTGTTGCGCTCGTTAGTAAGAACATGGGCATGAAAACACATTTTTGGGGGTGCCAAGCAAGGGGGCTGCAAAGTGCCCCCACCCACCAGTGCGAGGAGGTTGTGGAAGCGCCTCAGCGCGGGCTCAGCCGGTCGGTTCGCCGTAACCGGCTCACGCCGCCTGCCAGCCCAGCTCCTCGCAACCTGCAAACAACGTCTGTGCAAACAGAGGGGTTCAAGGGGTTACAGAGACGCCTGCCCCGCTAATGAGGCTGGGCAGGCTGGGGGCAGCTCCCCTCTCATGGCCGGCTCGGATTAGCAGCTGCCCGTCCCCATCCCTAATTGAATTCTCTCCCCTTCAGTTAATTCTCATGGATTTCTTGGTGCCTCCCCGGGGATCCGTCCTGCCTAACTAGTTTAGGGCCGGCTGTGTGGGTCAAGAGTGTGGCCCACAGGCTTCTTGGGTTGGGTGGGAGAGTTGCCTATCTGGGGGATGCTTGTGGCTGGGGTGAAGATACCAGCCCAGGTGCTGGTGCCCAGGGGCTGGGAGCACTGGGCGTCCGCTCCTCTGTGGGTGGCTGTTTTCTGCCCACCCCCATGAAGGGGCTCGTAGTGGTCGTTTTTGGCAAATAGGGACCATTTTCCAGCTCAAAGTGGGGATGGTGTGTGTGTCTGGGTAGTCTTGGGATGCCTTTTAGGTACTGGGATCCCCCTTTACTTCAGCGGTGCTCGGTGCCCGTAGGAGCTCGCCCTGCAGCCGAGCCTCCCAGCTTGGGACCCCGCAGCTCAGGCTTGCAGATTCACCCCTCTGGTGGGAGAGCCGAATCTCTGCTCCCTGCAGCCCTAGCTCTGCTTTCTCCCTCTCTCTTCAGCGCTTTATTTTTCCCTTCCCTTTCCTTCTCCTCCTCTCTGCCAGATCAAAGCCGGCGTCCGGCTCAGCCGTAGGCACCGCAGCCCGGCATGCACGGCTGCGGTGCCGCCATGGCGAGCATCCCTGGCTGCAGCCGCCGGGCTCCTGCCTTCCCTGCGAGGCTTCTGCTGCAAGGCTGGAAGTAACACGCTTTGATTTCTCCCTTTTGTCTCCCGCAGCCGTTAGGGAACAAGCAGCTGGCCTTCCAGCAGCAGCTCCTGCAGATGCAGCAGCTCCAGCAGCAGCACCTGTTAAACCTGCAGCGCCAGGGGCTGGTGAGCCTCCCGCCCGGACAGGGCACCGTGCCCCTGCAGACCCTGCCCCAAGGTAAGGACCCCCTGGCAGGGGGTGCATTGATGGGGGGGGCGGTGGGGGGGCATGTGGTTGTAGTTTTTCCCCATTCCAGGTGAGGGAGGGCTGGGGGTGGGAGCCAGCATGTCGCTTTTCCTGATGGAAGTTTGGGCCTGATGGCATTAAAGGCTGGAGCAGCTTGGGAGAGTTTGAGCTGGTTGTGTGCAGGATTGAGCCCCGGCTTCCTCTTGCAGAGGGGTGCTGGGGTGTGGGCAGACTGGGTCTCCTGTCCTTTGGGGGCAGCAGTGTGGGGCTCCATGAGTGCTGCGGGTGGCTTGTTCTGGGCATCCCGATGGGGCCGCACAGCCTCTCCTCCCCGGCTGCCAGCACAGGGGGCTGTGCCCAGTTTGGGTGGCGATTTCCCAGTTCATGGTCTGTGCTGGACAACCTGAGCTACCACCAGGCAGGGTCGGAGCCCGTGGGGTCCGGAGCCACTGTGGAGCTAGCGGGCGCCGCTCCATCTCCCTGCTGACTACAAGCGCTTTCTCCCCACCCCGCAGCTGTGTGCCCCTCGGACCTCCAGCAGCTCTGGAAGGAGGTCACGGCTGCCCAGCCTGTTGAGGACAGCATCAAGCAAGAAGGTCTCGACCTCACCACCAACACCTCCAACTCTACCTCGTTTTCGGCCGCCAAGGTCTCGCCTCCCATTTCCCATCACCCTCTGCCCAATGGACAGAGCACCATGCACACGCCGAGAAGGGACAGGTAGAGCTGGGTCAGACCCTGGCACTTTGTGTTTTCCCCCCTCCCCTGCCCCGCCAGAGAGGTGGAATGGGCCAGGATCTGTCACCTGCGGGGCTGGCAACAGGGTTGGGAGGGCTGAGGTATTTTCCACCCCCCAAAACCAAGTCCAGGCACTTGGAGGGCAGAAACCATTCCTGCGGAGTCTCCAGTGGGTCCCCGAAGGGCTGACCCCGTGCATGGGAGCGCTGGAGCATCACGGCTGCCCCATCTGACGGTCCCTTTCCATCTCCTGCAGCTCTTCTCATGAAGAGACCCCCAGCTCCCACCCGCTCTACGGCCACGGAGAGTGCAAGTGGCCCGGCTGCGAAACCCTCTGTGAGGACTTGGGACAGTTTGTCAAGTAAGTGCTCCCATTTCTGGGGGAAGGTTTTCTTCGAGGAGGGGTCATGCTGTGCTCTCGGGCCAGGCCAGCCTGGGACTGGTGGGTGAGGAGACCCTGCGAACGGGTTTGGACACCCCAGTGTCTCTCCGGAGGAGAAGAGCCCTAAGGCAGCAGGCAGGAGCAGGCAGCAGGCAAGGGGAGTTGCAGTTCCTGTGCTGGGGGGTGAGGGCTGGGGAGGAAGCAGATGGCGTCGCGGCAGCCCGCTGACACCGCTTGTGGGCTCCAGCGCTGACTGATTAACTCCGCTGTCGAGGAGCCCTCTGCCAGCGTCAGGGTCAAACAAATTGTTTTCACGCTTCGTCAGAGGTTTACTTAATTAGTTCATTTGCAATTAGATCTCTTTGTAGCCAGGATTTTTAGCAAAGACATCAGAAGGAACTGACGGGTTTGCTTGCTCCTTTCCCCCCAGCCCCTGCCACCTCTCCGGCTGTCTGCTCAGCGCGGTGGCTGGGCTGCGTCGGCGCACGCGTCGGCCTCCACTGGCGACACTTGGGGGCTGTGCGGACCCGTCGTGTCCGCTGCCACGTGCTCGGTGTCGGTTCCGGTGGGAGCATCCCTCGGACCACACCAGCTTCCTGCTTCCCAGGGAGGGAGCTGGGCAGAGGCCGTGTGGAGGAGGAGGAGGAGGAGGAGGTGCGAAGGCAGACTGGGAGTGTTGCCTGGCAGAGATGGAGTGGGTGAATGAGCCTGGCTCCTTCATCCTCTTTCCTCTGCCTCACAGGGCGAACCCAGATCTCTTCCCACCTCTCCGAGCATGTTTACATGGCACAGGGTGGATGAGCAAACTCCAGTGTGGAAGGTGGAGCTGGGTTGGCAGGGGGTGGCCAGGGTTGGGTCAAGGTGCTGGGAGAGCCCATCTGTGCCCGCCAGGGCTGGAGGGTCCCATCATCCACCTCCCTGTCCCAGAAGCACACTGGGTGCTGGCAGTAACGAGCTGGCTTGTGGGGCTGTGGGACAGACAGACAGCGAGTGTCCATGTCCCAGAGACTGAGACAGACCTCGCTGGGAGCACACCGGCTTCACGCCCCCGAGCACCACCCGCCCTCGGGCACTGGTTTATAAAAGCCTGTGGGTCAGCAGGAGGTTTCACCGTTCCCACCCGGCACAGTCGAGTCCCGACAGGCTGTTGCTGGAGAAGAGGCCGTGCCCTTGGTCTGTGGTGTGGGGCAGGAGCAGGTGGCCCTGGTCCCCCTGCAGCCCTGCAGAGAGGGGCTGAGGCGCCGGCGGGGTTTGACTGATCCAGTCACCTGACTGTTGGGGCTGGAAGCCCCTTGCAAACCGCCGGGCGAGACTCTCGCCATCATCCGTAGCCAGACTGGGGGTCGATACTCCTGAGTCACCTTCTGCTGAGATGGCTCAGCAAAAATACCTCTGTCCCATCAGCCCTTGGCCTGAAGACACCCACGTGTCTCCCAGCATTGGATGCCACCTTTTGGGGTAATCCTTGGGTGGCTTCAGTGAGGACCCACCAGGTTTGCCCCCACCCCATCAAGGATGTGGCCTTGGCCGTGGGTGCATCCTGCTGGGTCTAGGGCCAAGGACCCCTGCAAGGCAGTGCCCAGGGTATCCCTGGCTCTACAGCAAGTGTTAGCAGCTGCCCACCTGTGCCAGCAGCCTTTTCGCTCCCCAAGAAGGAGGGAGAGCAGCAAGGACCAAAGGTCCTTGTGCTTTATAAGCATAAAGCACCTTATAAATATGAGGCATGAAAGCAGTAGGATGAGGAGCAGCCTGGAAATGTCACCTTCTGCCTTCGGGGCTTTCTATAGAGGGTATCAGCCTCCACAATGCCGCCTTTGTCCTGGAAACCTGCTCCTCAGGTCCTTCTGGGTGCCTCCTGCCAGCAGCCTTCTCAAGGACCTTCCATCTGGTGGCTGCTCCTCAGCACCACAAGGGCTGCTGTGGGCAGGGCTGGGGGTCTGCAGCTTCACTTCAGCCCAGGCTGGGGGAAGAAGCACAGCCCAGCTTTGCTTGGCCACCTTCGTGCCTCAGTTTCCCTGCTCATGACACTTTGGGCAGCAGTGCTGGAGCAGCCCTGGGCATCCCATGTTTCAGGCACGGCCAGGTGTAACCCCCATCACGTCTCCTCCCCAGACACCTCAATACAGAACATGCACTTGACGACCGAAGCACGGCGCAGTGTCGAGTCCAGATGCAGGTGGTACAGCAGCTGGAGATACAGGTGGGTACTGCCCCAGCCTCCAAGGACACGGCTTTGAAAAGCCACCACCACCTTCCCAGCTCGATGTGCTGTGTCTTGGCTGCTCTCTGCAGGACAGGAGTAGTGAGATGGGGACAGCAGTGAGATAACCAGCCGCTTCCGGTTCTCCTTTGCATCCTTCCCAGATAGGAGCGCTGGCCCTGGGCCACATAACGGTGGAGATCAGGACCTGGGGAACCCTCAAACTGGTTTTCCCTCTGCACAGTGATGATGAGGCTGGAGGAAGGGACAAGTTGTCCCTCCTGCCCGAAGCTTCCCTGTGGGTCCACAGAGATGCTGTTGGGTGGGTGTGTGTCCACAGGTGGGACATCAGCTGTGCCCAGTCCTCGTGTCCAGCCGTGCCACCACAGCGAGAGCCGTGGGGCTGCCGGACTCCTTGGAAATCAGCCCACGTACTGTGGTGGCTGAGTGTGGTCTGAGGAGCCTGGCTTTGGGGTGTTAGTTTTTGAAAATCCACTCTTTAAATAGCACTTTCCCAGCACCCCCAACATGCCCTGTGTAACTTGGTCAGCTGGGGGGGGGTGTGTGGGTGAAACACGGGGAAGCAGATGGGTTTCATCTGGGATGTGAAAGCTGTTAAGGGGAGGATGGATGGATGGATGGATGGATGGATGGATGGATGGATGGATGGATGGATGGATGGGGCAAGGGTCTCTGTCCGAGGGTCAGCGAGACCCCAGTTGTGTGGGAGAGGCTGAGCCTGCTCAGCCAGGGTCTGGCAGGAGCTCAGGGTGGCATGGCACGGTGAGGGGTGCCATCCTGGAGATGCCTGCCCCGGGTGCAGCTGCAGCCCCCACCAGAGTCACGCCAGCAGGGGCTGGGGGTGAGGGGAGGCTGCAGGGCCGCCCGGGCGAAGCCCTGCGATCGCATCCTGCTCCCCAGCCCTCGCTAAAGGAGAGGTTGAAAGCAATTAACTGAGGCTTAAAGAGGGGAGGGAAAGGAAGGTTGGGGCGGGGGGGATGAAGAAGCTGAAGGGCGAGCAGAAAGCTGTGTGTGTCGAGAGGAGAACCTGCCACTGGAGCTACCAATTATAAAGTTTTCAGCGCGGAGCCCCCGCTGTGCGGGCGCGGAGTGTCTGCATCACGAGGGGAGACCTGTCAGCTCTAATGAGCGCCACGACAGCGCCGAAGCATCCGAGCTGCTCCCAACTTGAGGCAAACTCCTCTCCAGCTCCTGCCTTTAACTCCTTCCTCGCCCGATTCCAGCGCCTGCCCAAGGAGGGGGTCTTGGCTTGGAGGTGGTGGGGTTGGGGGGGAAGCCAGCAGCAGGAGGGGATGTGGGCAAGCCCCGAGCTTGAGGGGTCGTGGTGGAAAAGGAAGGTGACGGGAAGAGAGCGGGTGTCAGATCCCATCGCCTCCGCCCGGCTCAAAATCTCTCCTGGTGCCACAGTGAATATTTCACCCTTCTCCGCACTCCGGGGAGTAAACAGGCAGGAGGGTGCAATTAAAGCGATGTTGCACGTCCAGGGGGATGGACAGACAGACGGTGGGATGGACAGACAGACGGTGGGATGGGACAAGGAGCTGCTGGTGTGGAGGAGGCAGCAGAGGCTGGAGGAGGACAAAGGGGACAGCTGGCACCGGGGGCATGGGGACCAGAGCCCTGGGAAGGAGAGGGAGGCTGCAGTGGTGGCAGGCTGTGTGAAATGACTGTTTTCCACCGTAGGTTTTTCATTTGGCAGCACAGCAGTAGCCCCTGTACCCCACTGTGATGGGTGTCACAGCTCCCCCCAGAGTCCCCACATCAGGCAGGCTGGGTGCTGCCTGCAGGCAGGGTGCGGGGCTGTGGGCGCTGCCTGACCCATCGCTTTCTGTTTCTTGCCCCCGCAGCTGGCCAAGGAGAGCGAGCGTCTCCAAGCAATGATGGCCCATCTTCACATGAGACCTTCAGAGCCAAAGCCTTTCAGCCAACCTGTAAGCGTGTGTCACCCTCCTGCAGCTCCCCCCTCTCCTCCCATTTCCCCTCGCTGCTGGCTTCCATTCCCTCCCTGCCCTGTGTATGGTCCCCGTGGCCCGGCTGGATGAGGTCCATGGGCATGCCCTCACCATGCTCTGGTGGCCTGGTCCCTTGCCCTGGTGCGAGGCCAGAGTGAAACGCAGCCCGTGTCAGCACCTTGTGCTGCTCTACCAGCTCTGGCAGGTAGTGGCTGCATCCCCATCCCACATCCCCATCCCATATCCCCATCTCGCATCCCCATCCCCTGGCCACATCCCATCCTGTGGTTGTATCCCATGCGTATAGCCCAGCCCAGCCCAGCAGGTCTCTCCCCCCCACCAGCCCTTCACCACCCGCTTTGCAGCATGAGCCAGCTCAGCTTTGCCAAGCTGCCAATGTGCTGGGGAGCCTCTCCCAGCCCCCACCTTCCCCCTTCCAATGCCCAACTGCCCACCCCTCACCTGTCCATGCAGCTGAACCTGGTCTCCAGTGCCACCCTCTCCAAGAGCACTTCCGACACGTTCCCCGACGGCTTACCTCACCCCCCCACCTCCGCCACGGCGCCCATCACCCCGCTGCGGCAGGGCCCCTCCGTCATCAGCTCTTCCACTTTACATAACGTGGGGCCCATCCGCAGGAGGAACTCGGAGAAGTTCTGCACCCCGATATCTTCAGGTGAGCTCTGGGACGGGGCGCAGCGCCCTCCGTCACGCGGTTGATGGGTCCCAGAGTGGGTCCCTTCACCCCCTCCCCAATTATTTCTTGTTTCCCCACCCAGAACTTGCACAGAATCACGAGTTCTACAAGAACGCGGATGTCCGGCCGCCCTTCACGTACGCCTCCCTCATCCGGCAGGTGAGCGGCTCCCCATGCCATGGGGTTCAGCTCCACCCCCGAGACACCTCCTCAACGGGTACCCTGGGCACAGCTGCACTCTCCCCCCTTTACCAGTCCTGGGCGAGCCCCTCACCTGCTGAACCTGCCAGCTTCACAATGGGGTGGGAGTCACTCCCCGTCAGCACGCCAGCGCGTCGTGGGTGACGCTCTTGTCCCTGTTCTGGTTTCCCAGGCCATCCTGGAGACCCCTGACAGGCAGCTGACCTTGAACGAAATCTATAACTGGTTCACGCGGATGTTTGCCTACTTCCGGAGGAACACGGCCACCTGGAAGGTGAGAGCAGCCCTGCTTGGTGCTGGGAGCTCACCCCGTCCCGTCCCACCCAGGGCTCACCCCGTCCTGTCCCACCCAGGGCTCACCCCATCCCGTCCCACCCAGGGCTCACCCCATCCCGTCCCACCCGGGGCTCACCCCATCCCGTCCCACCTGGGGCTCACCCCATCCCACCCAGGGCTCACCCCATCCTGTCCCACCCAGGGTTCTCCCTGTCCTGTCCCACCTGGGGCTCATCCCATCTTGTCCCACCCAGGGCTGCCTGCTGCAAGAGGTCTTTTGTGTCCAGGGCCAGGGGACAGGACAAGGGGAACGGCCTCAAGCTGCGCCAGGGCAGGTTCAGATGAGATGTCACAAGAAATTCTTCCCCCAAAGAGCTGTGGGGGTGTGGGACAGGCTGCCCAGGGAGGGGGGGAGGCCCCACCCCTGGGGGTATTGAAGAGTCGGGAGTTGAGGTGCTCAGAGATGTGGTTTAGGAGAGGACAGGGATGGTTGGACTTAAATCATCTCAAAGGTCTTTCCCAACCTGAGGATTGATTCTGTGAATTTGGGTGGTGCTTCAGGAGGAGAGAGGTCAGAGGAGGCCCCAGAGGTTGGAGATCAGGGGAAGTTCTTCATGGAGGGAGTGGTGAGGGGCTGGAAGGGGCTGCCCAGAGAGGTGGGGGATGCCCCAAGCCTGGAGGGGTTGAAGGCCAGGTTGGATGGGACCCTGGGCAACCTTGTCTGGCTGCAGGCCTGGAGGTTGGTGGCGCTGCCTGTGTCAGGGGGGTTGGAACTCGATGATTCTTGGGGTCCCGCCCAGCCCAGCCTGGTGTTCTGTAATTCAGTGTAGATGGGCACTTGTGAGAAAGGAGCAGTTCACTGCACAGCTCTGAGATGCTGCGGGAAATGATTTTGTGGATCAATCCCATGTTTTTCCCAAAATGTTTTTCCCCAAAAAAACCCACATCCCTGGTCTGTGGGGATGCGTCAGTAGGATACAGGTGGTAGAGAGGGAGAGCAGCACTTTAAAAATGAGACAAGCAGGGTGGGATTGAGGCATGGAGCTTCTGAAAGGGTTAAGGAGGACTCGGTTATAATGGAGCCCAACACCACCACCCC
>VXBZ01002651.1:0-25581 GCA_013399135.1 Heliornis fulica
CACACTACAAGAAGGACATTGTGTTCAGAATAGGGCAGCCAGGCTGGGGAAGGGTCTGGAGAACAAACCTTATGAGGAGCAGCTGAGGGAACTGGAGTGGTTTAATCTGTAGAAGAGGAGCCTAAAGGGAGACCATATCACTGCCAGCAATTACCTGAAAGGAGGTTGCAGAGAGGTGGGTGATGGTCTCTTCTGCCAAGTGACAGGAGACAGGACAAGGGTGAATGTCCTCAAACTGCACCAGGGCAGGGTCATATTAGATGTTAGGAAAAAGTTCTTCACTGAAAGAGTTGTTGGGCTGTGGCACAGGCTGCCCAGGGAGGTGGTTGAGTCACCATCCCTGGGTGTGTTTAACAGATGGGCAGATGAGGTGCTCAAGGGCATGGTTTAGAAGAGGACAGGGACGGTTGGACTCAATGATTTTAATGGTTGTTTCTGATACTGTGATTCTGTGATTATTTTCCTCTGGATCTATGTAGGCTTTGGTGGCCTCATCTATCTAAATGTTTATTAAGAAGGCTTGCCAGTGAAATTATTCTCAGTAGTTTGGCTGAGAACATAGCACTCATATCTAAACACTTTACTGTACCGTTATTATTTTAAGAAAGATTATTACAGTAGTAACTGTAGTGGTCCTGTATTTATAGCACATTAATGACAGGATATGTGGTATGTGTCTTAAGTTATCAATGATGTAATGGATTGAAGCACCTCCTGTCTTTTCTTGATTCTGCTATTAGTGATATGCTTTTTTTCTTTTTTTTGGCTGCTCTTCTACTGGTTGTGTTAATCAAGCTCCTTGTGAGTTAAGCAAAGCAAGTCCGTGGGAAATGTCAAACAGCAGCAGTTGAAGTTCTTGTAATAAAAACTCATTTGTCAGGGTAAAATCCAAGATTAAAAAAATAATAAATTGAAGGAGAAAAATACGTGCTCCCTATTTTGAGTTTGAGGATATGATTTCTGGACTAATTAAATATTATGTCATTTCATGAGATTATGGAGGGTAGGAATTTGTGCCTCAGGTTGACCTTTATTGGATCTCTGTTTGTAAAGGTATTTTTATGGCAACTTGATTTGTTCCTGTTGCTTATGTAATTAATTATTCTTTTTTTTTTTTAATTAACAAGGAGGTTGAGAATGTTTCTTAGCAGTAAGATATGCTAGCAGTTTCCAAGACTTCATTAGTATTAATATAGAAGAATTAATATAATTGGTACTGAAGGTACCTTGTTCAGACTATGCAAAATAAGCTTTACTAAAGTTGTGTTCAAAAATTAGCCTGAAACTGTAGAGAGGCTGAGCTGTGTTAAGGATGGACACATTGCTTTTCATGAGAAGATGATGTGAAGCACGAGACTACGTGCGCTCTCCGTGCAACACGACTGCTGCTGATTGCGGAGCCCCAAATCGCCTATCTGGAGAAGCTGCTTTCTAACATCTGCCAGTTAGAACAGATGTTTGCTTACCTTTAGTTTGATAGCTTCCTTCTATTTCTGTGTATGTTTTCTTCCCTGCTTATTCCCTTCCCTCCCCCCAGTTTTTCACCTTAACAGTGAGTCATTCAAAAAGAGGGAAGGAAACTCACATTCAGTTTCCCAGTTTGGAGGGCAGGAGCTTCAAAGTGGAGAAGCTTCAAAGTGGAGAAACATCAACGGGAATAATTCAGACAAGGGAGAGGCTTATCTAGAAACTCAAACTGGACAAATCAGCATGGTGTGGCATTCACAGAAGAGTTATTCATGTGACATATGTAGTCTTTAAAATGCTAAAAAAGGTAAAGTTAAGTGGGTCAGCAGTTCTCTCTTATAGTATGATGCTTAAAATACTAGAGTAGAAGATTAAAACAGCAGCTGACTTCCTAGAAGGGGAGAGACAGAATTGGAAGTTCCCTTCTGATTCTAGTAAATGTTTCAGTAGAAGAGTGGTGCCAGACATCACCTGTGTCTTCTCATTTATACACCTGTTTTCTTGGGACCCTGGTGATCTTATACTGTAGCAAACCATTTATGTGTAAAACTAATGGTATCAATGTAAATTTTGAATGGGTTTAATGGAATGTGCCACAACACACGGCTAGATGAGAAAACATAATGCAGACAAGTCTTCCAGGAAGTCTCCAATGCAAGGAGTTGGGGTTCTGTTTCCTAGAAAAGTGTGAGCATTCTTAAAGCCACCTGGGCAGACTTTTTCCATTAAATCTTATCTGGCTTGTTCTCAGGAAGAGAAAACCACAAGATCTTTCAGAAATGAAATATTTTTGTCATCTTTATTTAAAAATAATAGTAATTAAAAAAACAAGCATGTATATGCATATACTAATTCACTGTTGTACTTAATGCATCTCAAGTTGTATTAGGCTTTTACAGGGGGATTATCTAGCATCCCCAAACAATTTTGCAGTTATGGTCCAGTCCTTGAGGAGGAGTCATGACTCCACACAATTGAAGTACTAGGAGAGCCTTCATGAATGAGAGTGGCTTGAGTTGGACGGTACCTTACAGATTATCTGTTTCCTGAAGAGCATTTACTCAGGAGTTGATCATATAAATGATCATACGTGGTATTCAAAAATACATACTCTGACTGACAAATATTTTCAGTTTCATTTCATTAAGGTAATATAAAACTCCAAAGGGTTGAAGTTGTAGACACTTTTGCTCAAGTAGGGTGGACTTGTTCTGACGTTCTGTCTTTTAAACCAAAGCAGATAGGCTGGCGTGGAAATACCACGTGTTATCTTCTGTGTTGTTTTTCACTTAAAAGTCTCACTGCAGTAGTTAGGAACAAAACATGGAGGAGATGTCCTTGAGAGTGTTGTTGCCAGTTCTTTCATAGTTTCCTATAGATCCTTCTCACTAGCTATCTTGGTTTGAACTTTGGTCAGTTCTGTCTTGTGGGGTTTCTAGTAGCAATCTTTTCCAGAGTGAAATGTGGGCCTTGGCTATCATCCTTACAATCCAAGAGTGGTTTGAGTGTGGTGCAGGCTTCTCAGTGCATCCTTTAGAATGGTAGCAAAATACTTTATTACCCCCAGTGTTAGCCATAGAGAGTAGATGGAGGGTGAGGATTGTTTTCCTTTGCAGAATATTGTTGGAAGTTTGTTTCTCCAGGAGCATATAAACAGACCCAGTTAGTAAATGACTGCAGGACAAATGTTATTACGGAAAATATGCTCTGGTAGTAGGCTACTGATGTGTCTTTTATTGGAAGTGGGTGATTCCTCTTGTACTACCTAGAAGTTCAGAAACATGCAATGAGAGGGGACACACACTGATGTAACAGAAAATAGAAGATGCAGACTGACTTTTAATTCCCATTAAAACATTGAAATTGAGCAGTGGTATTGGTGTGACTGGGAGATGTGGAAGCTATACCTTTTTTCCTCTTTTTCTCCTCTTTTAGGAGGGCTTTCGAGCTGCCACTCTGCTGCTGAACAGCATGCAGTCCTTTCGGGAGCAAAGTAGTTACCACGGAAACCAGCAGAGCTACCCGCAGGAAGTGCACGGTTCATCCCGACTGGAAGAGTTCAGCCCCCGCCAGCAGGCCCAGATGTTCCAGAGCTTTGGAGGAGGTGCTGGCAGTGGACGTCGTGGAGCAGCAGGAGCCTCAACAGCAATGCCTGGTGAGAGCTCTGGCCATCAGAGCTACCAAGGTTTCAGAAAAGAAGCAGGAGAGTTTTACTATATGGCTGCAAACAAAGATCCAGTGGCATCAGGAGGGCAGCAGCCACCTCAGCGCAGGCCTTCTGGACCAGTACAGAGCTATGGGCCTCCTCAAGGGAGTAGCTTTGGGAGTCAGTATGGGAGTGAGGGACATGTGGGCCAGTTTCAATCCCAGCATTCAACCCTTGGGGGTGTATCCCACTATCAACAGGATTACACTGGTCCTTTTTCTCCAGGGAGTGCCCAGTATCAGCAGCAGGCTTCTAGCCAGCAGCAGCAGGTGCAGCAGCTGAGACAGCAGATCTATCAGTCACATCAGCCTTTACCACAGGCTTCCAGCCAGTCTGCTTCTAGCACCTCACACTTGCAGCCAATGCAGCGTCCATCCACCCTGCCTTCCTCTGCTTCTGGGTACCAGTTACGAGTGGGTCAGTTCAGCCAACACTATCAGCCACCTTCGTCGTCCTCCTCTTCCTCTTTTCCTTCCCCACAGCGTTTTGGCCAGTCAGGACAGAATTACGATGGAAGCTACAGCGTGAATTCTGGGTCGCAGTATGAAGGCCATGCTGTGAGTTCCAATGCACAGGCGTATGGGACCCAGTCAAACTACAGCTTTCAGGCTCAACCGATAAAAAACTTTGAGCAGTCAAAGCTTCCCCAAAGTGGGCAGCAGGGGCAGCAGCAACAACACCCACCTCAGCACGTAATGCAGTATTCAAATGCTGCTACCAAGCTTTCTCTTCAAAGTCAAGTGGGACAGTATAGCCAGAGTGAAGTTCCTGTAAGGTCACCGATGCAGTTCCACCAAAACTTCAGTCCAATCTCTAATCCGTCTCCTGCTGCATCTGTCGTGCAGTCTCCAAGCTGCAGCTCTACCCCTTCTCCGCTCATGCCAGGTGGAGAAAATCTCCAGTGTGGGCAAGGCAACATGTCCATGGGTTCTAGAAACCGGATTCTGCAGATGATGCCTCAGCTTAGTCCTACACCATCTATGATGCCAAGCCCCAATGCTCATGCAGGGGGATTCAAGGGATTTGGTCTGGAAGGGCTACAGGAAAAAAGGCTTACGGATCCAGGGCTGAGCAGCCTGAGTGCTCTGAGTTCTCAAGTGGCCAATCTGCCCAACACAGTTCAGCACATGTTGCTCTCAGATGCCTTGGCACCTCAGAAAAAAAGTTCCAAAAGGTCATCCTCTTCAAAGAAGGCTGACAGCTGCACCAACTCAGAAGGGTCCTCACAAGCAGAGGAACAACTCAAGTCTCCCCTGGCAGAGTCCCTTGATGGTGGCTGTTCCAGTAGTTCAGAGGATCACGGGGAAAGGGTGAGGCAGCTGAGTGGCCAGAGCACCAGCTCAGACACCACTTACAAAGGGGGTAACTTAGAGAGATCCAACTCCTCACCAGCGCAAGGGTCTCAGAATGAGCCATCAAAACTCAGCAGCAGCCCTGCAGCTAGGGAAGATGTTGCCTCTCCTGATGGGAAGGAAGCTGTGGTGGCTGTGGAAAATGCCCCAAAAGTGAATGAAAAGGCAGTTGGGGTGATTGTCTCCCGGGAAGCCATGACAGGAAGAGTAGAAAAGTCAGGTGGACAAGATAAACCTGCACAAGATGATACTTCCACAGCTACTCAGGTACCAGCTAGTGCTAGTGGAGCAAAAGAAGCTGGGCATGCAGGGACACAGCCAGAAACTCAAGGAGGAAGCAAAGGGAGCAAAAGTGGAGATAACACTAACCATAATGGAGAAGGGAACAGCCAGCCTGGTCATGCAGTCGTTGGGCCAAATTTTCCTTCAAGAACAGAGCCTTCCAAATCTCCTGGTAGTTTAAGATACAGTTATAAGGATAATATAGCAGCTGGTATACAGAGAAATATTGGTGGCTTTCCACAGTATCCTTCTGGTCAAGAAAAAGGAGATTTTCCAGGGCACAGTGAGCGTAAAGGCCGTAATGAAAAGTTTCCTAGCCTCCTACAGGAGGTCTTACAGGGGTACCACCATCATCCAGACAGAAGGTATTCTAGGAATGCACAGGAGCATTCTGGGATGGCAGGGAGTTTGGAGGGAGCCATGAGGCCCAATATTTTAATCAGTCAAACCAATGAATTGACCAATAGAGGCCTCTTAAATAAAAGCATGGGGTCTCTCCTGGAAGGCCCTCACTGGGGTCCTTGGGATAGGAAATCTAGCAGCGTAGCTCCTGACATGAAGCAGATAAATCTAGCTGATTACCCTATTGCTAGAAAGTTTGATGTGGAGTCTCAGTCTTCTGCCCATGAAGGAGGAGGACTCTCAGAGAGGAGATCAGTGATCTGTGACATATCTCCATTAAGACAACTTGTCAGAGATCCTGGCCCTCACCCAATGGGACACATGGGTCCTGAGGCCAGAAGTGGAAGGAGCGAACGTCTTCCCCCTGGCTTGAGCCAGTCAGTAATACTCCCTGGTGGCTTAGTATCCATGGAAACAAAGATGAAAGCTCACAGTGGGCAAATAAAAGAAGAAGATTTTGAACAGTTAAAGAGCTCAGCTAGTCTCAATAATAAAAAAACAGGAGACCATTGTCATCCTGCTGGCATCAAGCATGAATCTTTCCGAGGCAATGCTAGCCCTGGAGCTGCAGTCTCCGATGCTGTTCCAGACTACATTCCCCAGCAGGACAGCAGATCCACGCAGATGAGACGAGCACCTGGCAGAACTGGAAGCAGCAGGGGTAAATCACCTTCTCAATTTCATGATCTTGCTGATAAGCTGAAAATGTCACCAGGCAGAAGCAGAGGCCCAGGAGCAGATCTGCATCACATGAACCCACACATGACACTATCTGAGAGAGTTAACAGGGGTTCCTTGCATTCTGCTTACCCTCAGAATTCAGAAGGCCCGTCTTTGGCTTCAGCATATCACACAAATGCTAGGCCTCATGCTTTCGGGGACCCTAACCAGAGTTTAAATTCCCAGTATCATTACAAGAGACAGCTATACCAGCAACAGCAAGAAGAGTACAAAGATTGGGCAAGCAGCACTGCTCAGGGTGTGATTGCTGCAGCTCAGCACAGGCAGGAAGGAGCCAGGAAGAGCCCAAGACAACAGCAGTTTCTAGAAAGAGTAAGGAGTCCCTTAAAAAATGACAAGGATGGAATGATGTACCTTCAAGGTGGCTCTTACCATGATACTGGAAGTCAGGAAGCTGGACGCTGCGTTATGGGGAGCGACAGTACTCAAGGCAAATGCTCCGAGCTGAAACATGGCAACCAGAAGCTGCAACACCATGAGTCTGGTTGGGACCTGTCTCGTCAAACTTCTCCTGCCAAAAGTGGTGGCCCTCTCGGAGCAGCCAACCAAAAAAGATATTGCCCTCAAGACAGCGATGGGCATCGACGAGAGGAATCTACAGATTTGCCCAAGCCTGGTAATGCCATGCTTAGGCTCCCTGGCCAGGAAGACCAGTCTCCTCAAAATCCATTAATTATGAGGAGGAGAGTCCGTTCTTTCATCTCGCCTATCCCTACCAAAAGACAGCCACAGGATATGAAGAACAGTGGCAGTGAAGATAAAGGGCGACTGATGACTTCAGCAAAAGAAGGAGCTGATAAAGCATACAACTCCTATGCCCATTCATCTCAAAGCCAAGATGTTGGCAAGTCGGTTGCTAAAGGAGATTCCTTCAAGGACCTGCCAAGTCCTGACAGTAGGAATTGCCCTGCTGTCTCCCTCACAAGCCCGGCTAAGACCAAAATACTGCCCCCAAGAAAGGGGCGTGGGTTAAAACTGGAAGCTATTGTTCAAAAAATTACATCTCCCAATATTAGGAGAAGTGTTTCTAGCAACAGTGCTGATACTGGCGCAGATACTGTCACTCTTGATGACATCCTGGCCCTAAAAAGTGGATCTGAAGGAGGAAACATGGCTGGACATGGACCAGATGCTGAGAAGAGAAAAGGAGATATGTCAGATCAAGTGGGGCCAGCAAGCCAGAATACAACTGGTGAAATAACTCTTCCAAGGTCTTCAGAAGAATGGCAAAGCAGTGAGGACGATAAAACCAAGAAAGAGGTTCCTGAAACTGCCAGTGTCGGAAAAGAAGGATCAGGATCCAGTGCTGCACCACCACCTTCTCAGAAGTTGGGTGGTCAGGGAAGGTCTGATGGATCTGTAAGTGTAGCTGGAACTCTGACTTTCTCCGACTCTAAAACAATTTCCCCTTCCAGTGTGTTTACTTCTGAACCAAATCCGAAGTCTGAGGAAAAAGATGGAGATGTGACAAATGTTTCACCCAAGCCAGATGGTTTCCCTCCAAAGGGGTATTTTCCCTCTGGGAAGAAAAAGGGGAGGCCAATTGGGAGCGTGAACAAGCAAAAAAAGCAGCAGCAGCAACAACAGCAGCAGCAGCAGCAGCTACCACCGCCTCCACCACCCCCACCAGTACCTTCGCAGTCTTCAGAAGGGGTAGGTGGTGGTGAGCCAAAACCGAAGAGGCAAAGGAGGGAGAGGCGGAAACCTGCAGCACAGCCACGGAAGCGGAAGCCCAGACGGGCTGCTCCGATCGTGGAGCCTCAAGAACCAGAGATCAAGCTTAAATATGCTACCCAGTCTGTAGATAAAACTGACTCCAAGAATAAGTCTTTTTTCCCTTACATTCATGTGGTAAACAAGTGTGAATTAGGCGCTGTGTGCACAATCATTAATGCGGAGGAAGAGGAGCAGAACAAATTGGTGAGGGGCCGGAAAGGACAGAGGTCTTCAACACCCCCTCCTAGCAACACGGAGAGCAAAGTGCTGCCCACTTCAACTTTCATGCTGCAGGGCCCTGTAGTAACAGAGTCTTCTGTCTTGGGGCATCTGGTTTGCTGCCTGTGTGGCAAATGGGCTAGCTATCGTAACATGGGTGACCTCTTTGGTCCTTTCTACCCCCAGGATTACGCAGCCACCTTGCCCAAGAACCCACCTCCAAAGAGGGCCACAGAAATGCAAAGCAAGGTCAAGGTACGGCACAAAAGTGCTTCTAATGGTTCCAAGACAGATACAGAAGAGGAGGAGGAACAGCAACAACAGAAGGAACAAAGAAGCCTAGCTGCTCATCCCCGCTTTAAGAGGCGGCACCGCTCTGAGGACTGTAGTGGAGCCTCTCGGTCACTTTCAAGGGGAGCTTCTTGTAAAAAAGCAACCGCTGACGGTGGCAGTGGTGGTGAAAAGACTCCTTTGGACTCAAAACCCTCTATGCCCACTTCAGAAGGTGGCACTGAGCTGGAGTTACAAATTCCTGAACTACCTCTTGACAGCAATGAATTTTGGGTCCACGAGGGTTGTATTCTCTGGGCCAATGGGATCTACCTGGTCTGTGGCAGGCTCTATGGGCTGCAGGAAGCAGTGGAGATTGCAAGAGAGATGGTGAGTACTTAACCTTGCGATACAGAATTATTTATTTTCATTTACAATATGTATACTGTTTGGAATACCATTTTTCCTTGTTCTTTTCCATGTCTAAACGATCATCTTTTATCTTAAATCTCTAGTGATGTCCTTTGGATGGCCTTGTTTACATCTCTGCCACACCTGATAAGACAGATTTTTCAGGCATCAAAAAGTTGGATGATCGTTATCTACGGTTCAAAAGCTTCCTTAAGACTACAATGACTTTTTTTTTCTCATCCTTATTCTATTGCATTAAATATTTAGTATTCTCTAGGGCTCTTCTTGGAGTCACACAGTGGAAAGACTAAGTGGCAGCAGAGACAAATTGCAACAAAGGAAGTTCTAATTCAACATTAAGCAAAGAAATTCACAGCAAGGGTGGTCAAACATTGGGTTGAGGTAGGGGGAACAACAGCACCTGTGGAATATCTGTTCTTGGCTGCACAAGTACAACTGGGCAGGGCCCTAATCAACCCCCCTTTCCTCTGATGTGGGATCTACCTTCACAGTTGGCCCCCCTTTCAGAAGGGGTCCTTTCCAACCAGTTAGTCTGTGACCTGTGCCACAGTAGGAGAATTTTCAGTCATTACAGAACAAGGGGGGCAGGGATAGAATAGAATTGCATAGAGGTCTGTAAGCTTTAAGTGAAGGTGGATGGGTTTAGTATGGATTAGTTCGGTAGGAGGTACACCAGCAATCACACTGATAGTGGGCCTCTCCAAAGCATGACTATCCAGTGAATGAAGAGGAAATGTTTAAAGCAGGGACAAAGGGAAGACTGTATTTGCAGCTATCCGGTGGGCTAGAACCACAGTTGTTTCCTTTGCCACCACCAGTATGCTGCATCTCTTTATTTATGGTTACCTTTTGCATTATGTGTTCTGTCCTGAGCTCTACCCCATGGAAGAGGCACTAGACTACTTTCTGTTGTTGCCTTCAGAGTCTTCATTTTCTGAGCAGTGTTGGGATCCAGTTTTTATCCCCTCTTCACGTTGTATAGTTACACACAGCATGCTTGTTTCCTCCCTGTGAGCTTTTGTCTTCAGGTTTGATTCCTGGCTTGTGTTGCATTTTCACTTACTGTTCTTTGACAGTAATTACATGCTTCTTTGCCCTAACTTGATTTGGCCTGCATTCTTCTTTCTAGCCTCTCATTAAACAGTGTCAGTTAATTTCATTTGGTTTTCATTGAGCTGTGCCTGCGTGCTTGTTCTGATGCAACTGCTGAACTTCTTATCTCTGATAATTGTAAGGTTTCTTTCAGGATCTCCACCTCTGTTTGGATTTTACTTGTAACGTGGCCATGCCTTCTCTGTATATCACAGAATATCTTTCCTTGTGTCTTGTAGTTCACCAGTATTCTGAATTTGGATTGCTTTCTCCTGTTTTCCGGGTGTGACTCGTTTTTGATCCTTGTTCTCCCAGTAGCAAATGCCTTCTCTGCAAGTTCTCTTGATCCACTTGAGTTGTGCTCCACTAAGCCTTTTTGTGTCCCTCTACCTGCAGAGGAGGTATGCCTGGCAGAAACTAGTTACACTGAGAGGCTCTTCATCAGATTTGATACACAGTAGCCCGTTATCCTCAACACTTTTGGTTTTTGAATGTTGACATTTAGTTCTTTCTCTGCATGGGTTCTTGATGACTTTCTGACTGAATACACTTTAGCCTAGCCTTTACCATTTTCTTCCAACATTATGATCATCTCTTTGTCACAAATAGATTTATTTTAATGTTTTTTTCCTCCCCTTCTTAACCCTTATCATCTTTACCCTTAATCTGCTCTTATGGCGCCATACAAGAGCTCTCCTTATCGTCCATGAACCTTGTTCTTTCTCTCTACTACTTCTCTTTAATCACTTGCTCAGCTCCTAGCTTTGCTTTTCCCTCATAGTTCTTCTAGCCATGTTTCCTTTCTCTTCTCTTCTCTTCTCNTAGAAATACCTGTGGTCTCTCTTGTCTTTGCAACTACATCTTAATTTCCTTTCCCGTTTTCATCTCAGAATTCTTTGAGTGCATTGTCTGGGGCTCTTGTCCTCTACTATTGTTTTGGTTGTGCTCTACTGCAATTGTAATGAGTGTTTACAGTGATCTCTTCCTAGCTAAGGTTCACATCCAGTACTTCATTTTCCTTTCCCTGTCAGGTGTGTTTGTCACTATCAGCAGTGCTGCTCTTGAAGTGGTGTTCCACTGTTGTTTTCCATCCATATCCTCCTTTGATTACCTCCTTTCTTTACGATATTTTTTTACAGAGGCTGTTCATTACTCACAGCTTTTTGTGTGGGGTTCACTGAAATTTTGCTTGTGCTTTCATTTCCTTTATCCTTTCAGTAGCTTTTGGTAACCCAGTCTCTTTTTTTCCAGGATTTCGTAGAGCTTCCTTTTTGTTCCAGGTTCACGTTGTTGTGCCGCAAACTTTAAAATTGTTGAATTCATGGTGAGTTCTCAGACTCTCACTTTGAAACGTGGCTTTTAATCTACATCATCCTTAATCCATCATCTGCCATCTTGTTCTGAATTTCTTGTCACTCAAATTCACAATATCTTCATTTGATTTTAGAATTATTTCTTCCTAATCCCTATTTAAATCTGTAAGAAATACTACTTACCTTTGGTATGTAAGAAGTAACATGTAGCCTTTCAGTTCTTCTCACTGGTCTATCTGAGTCCATTTTTAATCCAGTTGTAAGACCCTGAACTTTCAGAGGCAGGGACTATTTTCTTGAATGTGCTTTGCTTTCTTATGTCTTATACAAACATAGTAATAGGCATCCTGGCTGAATGCTGGGCTCTGCTGCATTACGTCTGTAGGAGTAATAAGTCTTTCTCTTTCAACTCTGTCACAAATAATGGAATAGGTTTTATCCTAGCATTATTTTTCCTTAACCTTTTTATCCTATTGTAGCAATTGTATCACTGTATTCTTCTCTGGAAGCAGTAAATCCTTCCCCCCTCCTTTTAGGAGAGGGTTACGTGCCACACTAAAATGGCAGTTAGGATATTCTGAGGCATACCTGCCAGAAGCCATCCCCAGGCAGTGGACAGGCTCTGTTGAACTGGTCTCTTTTGCCCTGGTGCCTGAGGACAGCCTCCTGGCTCACACAGCTGATGTCCTGTGCTTGCTGCTCTTTACCTCTTCCTTGCTTTGCAAGTGCATTTTCTTTTTGTTACTTCTGACATGCGGTTCCTCAGTGTCCTGGAAAAGTGGATGTGCAAAACATGTAACTGCTTGCTAGCAGGAGAGAGTAGACAGATGTATGCACAAGTATCCAGGAATCTAGGTCTTAAATTTGGTCTAGGGTAAGGGAAGACGTGTGTGTTTATGGTGTACAAAAGGTTATGAGCCTGGAAGTGAATAATTCATGTATTTTTTGCATTCTGTGCAAATGAAATACTGCCATAATTCAAAATATATATAAGCTATTTGTAATACCCACAAAGGGCAAATGCGCAGCAAATTTAAACTGAATTCATACCATTAAGTGAGTTGAAATATTTTCTTTAGAGAGGTGGCTGTATTGTTGCTTATGTAGCATCCTACTACAGAAGGAAAGAGACTTTAAATTTGTAGCCATAGGCCATAATTCATTGACCTACAATGCAGATGGAGTGACATAAGTAGCCCTTCTCACACAAGCTCACCTGTTTTTTCACACATGGAAGCTTATTACAGATTTTTTTTTCAATACCTGTTTCTTGATTGCTTTCTGGAAATGGGAAGCAATTTGAAGCATTTTTCTTGCTTTATTAAGTTTTCTGTTCCTTAGATGAGTAAGTCTGTCTCATGACAGTTTTTTGAGAACGACCACGTAGTCAATCCCAAGGAAGTGTTAGAATGTATGTGAGGTTGCCCAAAGATCCACTTGTACCAGATGCTCTGGAAGAATTTGAGATGAGAAGGTATTATCTTAAATAGGTTTATCAAACTGTGAAGTGACCCTCCTGAGCTTTGAGTTGAGCTTTCCTTAAAGTCTGGTTTCAGTGAAAATGGAGTGAGTGTATTACTTTCTAAGCAGCAAGCCAGCTGTTCTCTGAAATGCTTGAATCCACCTTTCGCAAATGTGAGAAGGTGTGCTGTTGGCTCTCTGAGGCCACTCTAGAGGGCTGCTTGGCTTTGGGTCTGAGTAACGCCAGTAGCTGATCAGGCGAAATGAGCTGCTCCAGGTGCAGAATGGCTTCATTCTTCTCGTTAGTTTCGAAGTAGGTACCCCAGCAGATAGACCTGCCTTCCAGGAAGTCTGTCTTTCTCCATTAAACTGCTTGTTACACCACAGTAAGGGTGCTAACTGCCCTTCTTGCAGTTGCACATTTTTGCTTTCGAGGCTCATGAACTCTTGAACTGAGAAAATGCCATCTCCCTAGAGGTGGGTGGTCTTGTGGCCTGTTGAATGCTTGCTTTCAAATATTCAAGGTGGTCATGTTTTGGACTTGGTGAAGCAGGTTGTGATTTGGCATAAAATCTTTGCCTTACAATGCCAGGAATCTCACCACAGGTATTCCCATATCAGGTTTGCAAATATATCCGTATTCTCCCTCTGGAAATATTTTGTTATCTCTTACAGTCATGTCAAGTATGTCTTTGCATTTGTAGATTTGGGAAAGTAACAGCTGCATGCAGTTTGTTACAAATACTGTGAAGTAGTAAAGTGTCCTACCTTGCATACCTTCTCATTGTTTTCCTATGCATGAGAAACTTGTTTTCATGCAAGATGAAATCTTTGTAACCTTTGAAAGGGGCAAAATTGTGAAGTCAGAAGATTTAATGTTCAAAAGAATTTATGGTCTTTATTCTCAATATTAATTTTAAGAAACTGTAAGTGAAGAACAAAAGAGAACACTGTCTTAGGCTGAGTTGCACAATCTGAGAAGATAATTCTATTTTTGTTTTCAAAAAAGCTGTTAGGTAGTGATTTGCTGTTTCTTTGACTTTTTAATACTTCTGTTCCAAGGCAGAGACCCTGGCCTAGCACAGGTATTGCTTCTGAGTTTTGGGCTTTTCTTTTTTATTGTTATTTTGGGGGCATTTGTTTTTCTTACCCCCTGCCCTTGTCAGAATTGACCTTCCTAAAGGTAGAGCTAGTTCTTGTTTCTGCAGACAGTGCTCTGTAAAAGGAAAACTTGTTTATCCCCCCTTTTAAAAATCTGTTTTAAAAGGTATGAAGAATTGAATGCTTTTCTCATCAATCTCTGCTCCGTTCCCAGCTTGAGCAATCTTTTAATCCTTATACAGGGAAAGAAGTCCTTGGAACCTGTTTCCTTTGTTGCTTGCTATTGAAAAGATCATCTTGGGTTTCAGGCAGAGGAACTTCAGAGTAACAAGAGATGAAGGGTAAAATCTGCCCATCATCTACAGTATAATGGAAGGAGATTCTGGGCTTTCTCTCACCAGCCTGGAATTTTGTCTCCGACTCTCTGTGGATTATCTTTTCAAAGCCTGCTGCTTACCTGGAGAAATGTTACCTCCTTTAGGACTGTTAACCTGTTCAGAAGGTCAGACTGACTTTGGAGAAAGTTCCTTAAAATTACATACGGGCTCACAAAAGACCAGACCCTAAAGGCTTGTCTCTTTCTTTGCAAATCAATAATTAGATATTTTAATTTCTTGTTGCTGCTGGGCAGTGGCAGCCTTCGGGCTCATGCTGAGTGTGCCTTTGTGAGCTGGTAGGGCTGAGGGTAGCTTTGCTTACATATGCTGTCCACATTTCACAGAGAACAACTTTGGGTTTGGCACAGAATAGTTGTCCATGATTCACCACTTAAGACTCCTGCTAGTTTATCTCCCAGAGTATTTTATCTGTGGAAATCTTACCATAGAGGAAATAAGGATTGCCTGTCTGCAGTACTTGGTTTACTCCTATACTTCTCATAGAGCCATGTTCTTTTGTTTACCTCTTCCATTCTGGACCCTAGCTATAAATTGGGTAAAGAAAGATGCCTGGAAGGGCTCACTAGGATTTAAGTTATTTATATTCTCAGATTTGGGAAATCAAAGCCTAACAAAAATGCTCCTACACGCTGTAAGTAATTGCTCTTAAAAGGTTCCTAACTGCGTGGCTAATCAAATGCCTGAGCTAGGGAATCAGTTTGAAGTGAGAAAATTGTGGAAGGTTAGCTACCTCTGGCACAACAAAGCAAAACAGTTTCTAGTCCAGAAACCTGAGCAGTGGAACACCACAAGTCTGAAGGTATCTGTTTATTCTGAATGTCTCATTTGGCACAGGTATGCTTTGTTATCTCTGAGTCAGGCTAGGAGCGAGTTGCTGTCAAGAGGGGTGATCCTACTTTATCCTCTCTGAAAGCTGCTTGCTCCCACTGTTTCCCTGTGCTAGATCTATCAACTGTGTGTTTGCACAGTGGGTTGGGTTTTAGCTAGCTAATCTATCAGAAGACTTGCTTGGAGTGGAGATCTTTGTGCCAGATCAGCCATCTGAATTCATTTGCTCTCTGAACCATGTTTGCTGGGTCTGACAGGGAGGGCCCTTTCCACTGGTAATTTGAACCATTACATCAAGTTTACCATAACACCAAATTGTGACCAGGTGACACCACTACTTGAAAGTGTTCTAAGCTCACAGTGCTACTGTTAAAGTTTTGGGAGATGAATGCTGACCTTCTGTTCGTTATCCTTGTGTTTAGTGAAGAAAAATGTGGAGAACCTCATTCCTCAATTTTTTTTTTCTTTTTTTCATTTTCTTTTTTCTTCTCCAAGAAGCCCCTCAAGCAAAGTTCTACATCAGGTCAGGGTTCAGCTGAAATAATAGAAATAATAATCTGCTGCTTCAAAGACAGCATGCCTGACAAACTCAGGAAGGAAAACCTGTATTTCTTACACCCAGACCTGTAATAGTAGGGAGAAACTTCCAGAGTAGGAAGAAGCGACGCTGGAGCTTGTTAATTTTTCACCATGTGAGGAAAGGCAAACCAGCGGTGCATTTTAAAACTGCCTGTTAGCAGCAGTTGATAAAAGGATGTGTTGAGAAAGTTTTCTGTTTATTTTTATCTCTGGTAACAACTAATATGATTTAACCCTGGAATGAGGAGTGCCACAGAAACTTGAGGCACTTTCTGCCATGACCCTCACAGTGTTTATGTTCTTGGTTCTCACTGACCAACTGTGTGTCCAGACACCTAGCTGCATGAGCTGAAAATGTGCTCCTCCTTGAAAACAGTCCTTAGTACAATTGGTTTAACTTTCACTTTGTTTCCTTGGGAAAAAGGCAACATCTTTAATGTGCTTCACTAGTGTGGCAAAAACAAGGAAGCATGAAATTTCAGTGAAGAAGAGATTCTAGGCTGAATAATGAACTTGAGATTTGTTTTTCTCAGAAAGGCATTGCCATCTGCTGTGCTACTGAAACGCTGTGCTGTCTCCTGGTCTGTAAGTGTGCCACCACAGAGATGAGAACCTGGTAGGAGCCCTTGTTGTATCTCAGTTCATTGCCTTCCTCTGGTAGGGACATAGAAGTGTGAATGACTAGTGCTAGAGCACTTTGTAGCTTCCAGCAGCTCTGTGTATTGGCGTCACAAGCCTCAAATGCCAAAGAGGAAAGCAGACAGAACCCCCATCTGCATCAGAAATGTATATATTTCAGTATCTTGAGTGATTGGAAACTATTAATTACATTTGTGAAATGAAGCTGGCTTTCTTTCACTTTACTGTGAGTAGAAATAAGGTAGAACTGGCACAGTGTATTGGTGCTCTTGGATTGTAGATGGCAGGAGGAGGTACACTGTAGTTGAAGCTTCAGACATAAGGATGATCTTCTCTTGTATCAACCTTGGGGGCAGGGAGAAAATGAAGGGTTGACAGCAGAGTAATTTCTGTGCCCGACTCCTTTGCCATTAGTTTATCCCAGAGTTTGGGCATTATATCTGCACTTGTATGTGGTTTTATATCTTACTGTTTGTCTAGCATGTGGAATGAGGAAAGCAGAAAATAGATTTAATGACAGTAGAGTGTTGGGAAAGAGTAGTGGGTTTAACAGCTTATGTTAGCTCTGGCCAGGAGCACTGGAAAGCTGTACAAAAAAGGAACCTGCTCTTGCCACAGTTGTGGCCTTTCTGTAAAGCATTAGGGATCCTCAAAATCTATATACAATTTTCATTGAAAAATACGTTTATGTAACTTTTAATTTCTAAGAAGCTCTTTCAAATGTGAATGGGGCCTTTGCTGCACAGGTGAGTTCTAAACAAAGCTTCAGAGCTTTTTGTTTGGCTATCCACAAGGTCAAATAATTCTTTTTGTAAGATTTAAGTTGCCTGCTCACATAGAGTTTTCAAATTCTTGTTAAATTCTGAAATAGTGAGTGAATAAAATCTATGTAGGTGTCGTTTTAGCTAAGTTCATTCTAAGTTGTGCTGGCAAAAAAGTTGTTGAGATTTCCCAAAATTTGTGGGAAAGAGTGGTTCTTCTGTTCTTAGTTTAACTTAATCTGAACAAACATTTTAAACTTTGATAAATTCCTGACAGTAGTCACTTGAGACATATTCTCTTAATTTCATTAGAATAATGCTGCTGTTGAAGGATATTCACGAACTTCAGTGGTTTGCTCTGCTCCACACCTCTGTTTAAAGTGCCCTGTATTTGATAGAATCAGGTGAAAATGCAAACCTTAAATACTTTATTTTTCTTGCTTGCTCAGTTTGGTTAGAGGTTAATTTCTGGAGGCAAGAATTCATGACTTCAGTGTATAATACTGTGTGGATTATTAGAATTACCTTCTATCTGTTGTAAGGCATTTTAAATAACAAAAAAGAACCCCAACATTTTTTTCCATTTTATTTTTAAAATGTTATCCTGAATCCTTTGATCACTGAATAAAGAAAAATAATGCTTCAACTATATTAATGTTCTACCATTCACAGTAAAAGAAAGCTCTTCAGATGCTGCAGTGCAAGCCAAGTTCATAAAAAGCTGTATCAGCATAGTGCTTTGTGTAGTAGCCAAAGTGGGGTGGGAATGGTGCAGGCAAAACTGAGGCACTTATTGATGATGGTGGTGGTGTGAGATTTATTTTTTTAAAAAAACAAATATAGAAAGCAGATTTTAAAAAAATTTCATTTCCAAAGTATTTTTTTTCATTTATCTGCCCATTACAAACCTTGTGATATAACCCAAATGTGATTTTTAATTAGAGAAATATGTTCTGAAGGAGGTTAGATTAATTTCCCTAGATGTAGAAAGATGAGTAAAAATAAAACTGAAGTATGATGAGTATTCATGTAATAATTTTAGAAAGTACAGCAAAATCAAACCTTTTTTTTTTTTTTTTGCCTTGAAGACTTACTCTGCAGACACAGGAATTGAAGAGGGTTCTGTCTGTGCTGCACACTTTGCCTGGGGTTATGGAAGAAGCTGGGAATGGAGGTTGGGTTCCCTGAATCTTAAAACCATCTGTTTCAGCTAATCTCAACTATGCTTCTCATACACTGTTGTGCTCTGCATAGTTTTTCTTTCTTGGCAGAGGAAATATTTTTCTGACAATACCGTACACTTTGCTGGACTCTGCGTGAAGTACAGGAGAGTCTTCATGGATAGAGCCCTTTGGAAAAAAGTTATTAATGAACCTTCATTGTTACGGATTGGATTTCAGCCAGCTGCTTAGTGATTAAAGTTTAATTGCATGATGATTAGTTTTCATTAGTAAGCAATTAGCATTTAACAGCAGTCTTGTATTGCTGAAGCTATGGGTGATCGTGAGTGGCTTGAGCCATGTTGAGAAGGTATGTAGCTGGAGATGCAGGAACGAAGTTTTTTTGGGAATACCGTGGTGGGAATTCTGATGTCAGTTGCCCTCGACCGCTTGATATGCTGCCGCGTGGGGACAGGAGTGGGAAATGAAGCAAATGGCTAAAACAGCACAGCCTGGGTGTGGGGCACAGAGGGGATGTGGATTAGCCCTCATGTAGAGAGTTACTAAAAATAAGTCTTCCTCAAAGAGCCCTTTGAAGTTCTGAGTTGCTCTCACAGTACTGCTGATTTTCAGTCTTGCCCGTTCTTGTCACAAATTGTACACATATATTATATTTTTTGGGGTGATAGCAGTACTTGATTGCTTTGTACAACAGTGGTGTAAATTAGGGAAAAGATCAGTGCAGAGCAAGGGCTGGGGCAAGTGGAGTAAGAGGAGAGTAGAGGGAGTCAGGAATATAGCAAAAGGTCGGGGCTGCTTTGCTGTTTAAGGTACAAGAGCAAAGAGCGTCCCTTGTAAACCATTTCTGCTTCTGTTGTGAAGATGAAATATGCTGGCAGTTTCACCTAGGCTAAGTTAAGGTTGTTAGAAGACATTCTTCTCTGCCACACCTCCCCTTCTGCCCTTCTCCCAGCACTGCTGCTCTGACTCAACCAAGACAAGTATCCAGAAAGTTCTGTCTCACACGTGTATTTTTTTATCAGTCTGAGTTTTTGGCTGGACTAGCTTTCTCGACTCTTGGTGTCAGTACTGATATGGGGGAAATGCCCCAGCTGGTGATAGGAGCGGCGGGGGGACAGCAGGTTGTGACGATGCAAACTGATATCTGAAAGTGCTTGAAGTGAGTGGACTGGTCAGTACAGTGTCTTCAGATGGAACGGTTTTCTGGAACTGTACTACTAGCTACACAAAGAAATTCAGTAAAAGGTAGAGAAATATTAAAACATAAGGTAGCTCTCTAGTTGTCTAGACCTATGAAAAGGTCGGAGGGGTTCTTTATTATTCTGTGATCTAGAAGCACTAGGGATGGGGTCCTTCCTCCCCCTCTCTGGCCTCATTCGCCTCTGGCCTCATTCGCCTGCTGGAGTAACCTCAAGCAGGCATTTACCTTCAGTTAAAATGACTAAAATATCTGCACTTTCTTCTGAAAAATTCTAGTGGTGCTCAGGCTGTGACTTTAATCTTGTAGATCTACTTAAGTTGCCTTCAAGCTTGCTGAGCTGCTGGTAAGAGCAGACATAACAGAGTAGGACTTGGTGTAAAATACCAACCCTACTCAAGATGCAGAGACTGACGAGTGGCAGAGCCCACCCAGAGATCTGTGTGCTGTAACTGCGCTGTTTGCTGGTACCTGACCTGCTAGTGGTAAGAATAGATTGTGTGTCTCTTCCTGAGGTCTGGTTGCACAACCTGTGATAGCATAGATATACTCAAGTCCTGTCTCAGCCAGCTAATTGTTGTCTGTGTCTGATGCTTTCTTTGTGTTTAGGGAAAATATTAAAGGGTGATGTTAAAAACTGGTTGTGCAGTCTTTACTTACCAATAATGACCTCCCCCCTCCACCCCACTCTTTTTCTAGCATGTTTTCTTTGGATTTATGTACTAACCTGGCTGTATGTTTGGCTTTTTTCTCATGGCTTATTTCACAAAATGTGAGGTGTTTTGGTACTTTGTACTATGCTGCTGTTAATTGCAGCTCTTCTTGCACCTCTGACTCTTATTTCTTACTGAGACCTCAACGCTTGCTACATTTAAGAGAGTAATTGATGATTAAAGGAGACTGTCCAGTTTCATAAGAGACTTACTACCGAGGGAGGGGAAAAAGGAGGAGGGTGTCCTGGCATGAAAGTCTGAAAGGGGGGCTTTCTTTAAAGGACACAGCTGCTCAATGTGAAACTTAAAAGGAGAAGAAAGGAAGGGGAAGGAAGAGGGGGGTGGGAAAAAAGGTGGGATGTGTTGTGACTTAATCCCAGTTGGCAACTAAGCACCACACAGCTGTTTCTTCACTCCCCATGGTATTCATCCATCTCCAGGAAAGTAGAGCTCCATCATGCATAACCACTGCTTGGGAAGACAAACACCATCACTCTGAATATCCCTGCCTTCCTTCTTTCCCTCAGCTCTATCACATCATATGGCATGGAATATCTGTTTGGTCAGTTGAGGTCGCTTGTCCCAGCTGTGTCCCCTCCCAGCCTCTTGTGCACCCCCAGCCTACTCATGCCCCCAGCATACTTGCTAGTGGCAGTGGGAGCAGAAAAGACCTTGGCTCTGTGAGAGCCCTGCTCCGCAGTAGGGAAAACATATCTGTTATCAATGCTGTGTCCAGCACAAATCCAATACACAGCCCCAGACCAGCTACTAGGAAGGTGGTTAACTCTGTCCCAGCCAAAACCAGCACAGGACAGCAGGGAAGGGTGACGTCGTGTACTTGAGAGCTGTGAACTTTTCAGACTTTGTGTCTGCACTGTCAAACTCCCTACATGACCTTTGATAGGTCAGTTCTACAAAGTAGGATTTAAAACCACTTATTATGTGACCATTAAGATAGATTTGTAGGATGCTTTGAAAATTGAAGTACAGTATGTGTTTCAGTTATCAGATGTTCATAATTAAACTGGGCGATATGGGAGCTAATACAAGGTTGCATGTTTTGTTTGCATAGGTTTAATGTGAGGAAGCTGTTTAAAGACAAGTCCACAGAAAATAATAAAAATTTTGTGTTCATCTGATGGTAGCTTTCTGTTTTCTTATAGAAAGTTAAAATCCTGAATATTGGAACTTGAGTGTACTGGTACCATATGTAAATTCAGGGATTTTTAAAATGTGTTAACTCTAAAATATATGCACTAAAATTTCAAGGTTAACATAATGTATAACCAATGCTTTTCAGAAAAACATTATTTTGTAATGTTAATTTTAAGAAATTGTTAGGTATTGATATTTTTGTAATCTAACCCAATATTATAGGTACATAAAACTCATTTATGAGATTTTAATGTAGTCTTAACTCTTAAATTTAATTATTCCTCATTTGAAGTGTCACACCTTATCCTTGGTGAGAATAAGGAATCTTTAGTGATGCCACAAGGTACTACTATTCCTCTGAGCAGAAATCTGCAGAGGCAGTTCCTGGGGAACAGGAGTTTTGAATAGTTACCAATAAATTAAGTTTTCTGGACAAATAGCTTCAAGGATAATGTCAAATGAAGACTTCTCCATTCTGAGTCTCTGAAGCTGTCTAACAAAGACGACTTTAGTGCTGACTTACACTTCTGCTTTTGGGCTAGAGTCCTCAGAAGAGAGAGGAATAAAAAGTGAGAAGAGGGTGTGCCTGTGTAAAATAATGAAAAACAAAATAAAAATCTCTGTATCTGTCAGTTTCTGCCTCAGGTAAAAGAAGATTGAAATTTCTCTTTGATCATGCACAGTGACTTATTTCTTGTAGTCTGTGGCTCGTACCAGTCCTTTTTATCTTAGTATAGATTGATCCAGATTTATAAGACCTGAAGAAGTACCTTGCAAGTCACTATATACTGTTGCTGCCTTCACCACCATTTGGCAGTCGTCTGAGCCCAAAAGATCTTCATTAGGTTTGTTCTCCTTCGGGTCCTTAATCCTTAGAGGAAGTCTTCCCAGGGAGAACATTAAGCCTGTCCTTCAAGGAAACTACTGGCACTACCGTAGCTGCTTTGCAATAGCCATTTGTAAATGCCACCTGGCCTCTGACTTCTGCAGCTATTTGCTGCTGCCAGCTCAGGCAAAGTTCTCTCTTCTGTCGCGTGTCCCTGGCAGGCCTGCTGACCCTAGGTATGCCTGAGTAAATTCAGCTTGGAATCTGGGAAAAGGAGCTGTTGCAGTAATGGGCAGTTTAAGCACCAGGTATATCATTATGGTTTGTGGGGTTTTACTGATTGTTACTGCATAGTGAAGTAACGTACTCCTCTTTAAGCCCATTCAACATTTAGGCCAGCAAGCAGTATTTTACATAGAACACCTCCTCTTTGTTGAACATCATCTCATCAATGAGTGTTTTTCCTCAGCTGTGATTGATTATGTAGCACTGTGGTTCATGAGCTTGTATCTTTCATTTTTCTTTGCTTTCATTATTATAACACGGATGTGTTAGTTGGCAGCTTATCACTAAAGAGAGATGCAGTGACTCACAGGCATTTCTCCTTCTGCAAGTGTTGCACCTTTACTGCTTCTCTTGGACTGATTCAACCTGCTGTTGTTGCTCATCTTCAGCTCCTTTTCCTGGGTGGAAGCAGCAGCCACTAGTGACCTCGGGAATACTTGTGTGTACTCTGCTATTCCTTATTATAGCTCTGCTTCATCGGCCTTCTGTAGCAGCTGTCGTTGTCTTGTTGTTCTCTCTTGAACAGTCCTGAGTAGTATTTTTATTTGTTGCCTTTCTTACTCATTTTACAGTACGATGGGCAGTATACTTTTTTCACTTGTACTTGCAGTGGAAGGGATTTTGACTGTTAGAACTTAAGAATTGGCATTCTTATTAATGAACTAAACTATCTTTTTTGTAAACCTACTTCTTTTCCATTCATCTGGTGGCTTTCTCTTATGCCTCAAACATAAGTTACTTGTTATTTTATCTGCCTACATCCTGCTGCTGCTTTCAGTTTCAAGAATTTGTGTTCTACTTCCAATCAGTGCGTCCTGGTTAATTTTATAATTTCCTAAATGAAGTGCCTCGCTTTCAAACGCCTGCGCTTTTACCTTTGTTTTCCTTCACGCATTTCTTCAAAGCCCTTCATCACTGAGATTTCTGCTGAACAATTGGCTATGCTTAGCCTGCTGCTGTGGTGGACTCACTGCTGGCTCAGTCTCACTATTCCCATTTCATCCCTCCACATCCACCAGTGCTTTGTTCTGTATTACCAATGTCTCTTGCACAGTGGGGCTCTGTTTACGATGAGGGCTTGCACAGATTATTACAAATAATGACAAATAGTTTATTTCTGTCTGCTGTTCCAAGTCTTTGAGCTGTTGGCAGGTGTGGATTTTGCTGCACCCTTTTTCTTGCCAAGTTGCATAGGTATTTAATATCTTGTCACAGTCCTTTCTGTGAGGTTTGCCTCACTCAAAAGCATTTCCTTGTGTTTAAGCCTTTACAAAAGTTTTGTTTCTGTTGAATCTGCTGCCATTAATAACACAGTGATTGTGTTCTTAATGAACTAAGTGGGGTTTTTTTCCTTAAAGCCTTTTAGTAAATATGAAGCATCATTGATTTTTTCTTTGACAAGAGAAAATCTAGTTCCATCATGCAGTTTGCCTCTTGAAAAGAAAATCCTTCAGTTGAGTTTTGTTGCATTTTCTTGTTTGTCAGTTTTTTCCTTTTTTATATCGTTCCAAGTCATTGGTATTCAAAAGGTATTGCTTTACGGGGCGGGGGGGGGGAGGGGAGAGCTTTTGGTTATTATTTAATTCATCCAAAAACCTTTTCCTTATGGTTATGTTGTTGCTTTATTTTAAGGCGATTACGTGCTGTTGTTTTGTACTGCGATCAGTAGACCTGGTTCTAAATAAAAAATCATCATGTATTTGGATATTTCCTGTATTCAGTACCCAAGATGGTCGGGAAAGAAATCTAGTGCTGGCAGAAAACCCAACTAGAATAAATGCTTTCTCTTACTGACTGGACTGTTCCCACAACTCTGTATATCCTTATCATGTAATTGCTGCTTGAAAATTTGAATTTCTTTTTCCTCTTTTAAGTCTGTCTTCTATCTTTCAGACCTTTTTTTAACTAAATTGCACTTATTGTTGCACGTTTAATTCCCTAAATGAATAGCCAAGATAACATAAACGGCATTTTTTTCTGCCAGACTTGCATATTTTGCAAATTCAAATCCATATACTTGTAAATGGTTGTCTGAAGTGTTTCTCTCATTCAGTGTGGCTCTTTGTCATCAAAGGAAACAAGATTTACGTGTTTCTTGTCTTCTTGGTCTCCAACTATGTATTATTTTAATACTCCTTTGACTATGTGAAATGGCTACAAAAGAATGTACTTATCCTGCTAAATTTGAAATTAAACATGATTTTTCATTACCATTTAAAGTTACTAATTTTCATCTATTTTGCTAAATCAGAGTTAACTGTAGGTTTATTCTTCAGTATCAAAGCTCTGTTCGAGTTCAGTTACGCCTATTTCATTTGGGTTTTTCCCCTCTTTCTACTGTTGGAGCTGCAGAAAGGGTTCATCCTGCTCCATGACTTGCTGAGGTTTCCGATGGTCTTGTCTCCATTTAAGCCTCTGCTCGCTCTATCGGGTGAATGAAACAGGCTCGCATGGGGTAGTGGACAAGAGTTTATCGCTTAGATCTTACTTCAACCCTTTTGTGTAGCGTTTCGGTTTAGCTCCACCTTCTTGTTATGGAGGTAAGACTGAAGAATCTTAAAAACTTGAAACCTAACAGTGTAAAACTTGGGTGCCTTCAACTGTTTTAATAAACACGTGATTTTTTTTAAGTTGTTCATTGTGGAATATCCCAATTAGATCTCTTGATCAGCAAAAGAACTGCCATTCCAGGCAAAAGTGTGTTTTTTGTGGTGCCCTGACCTCAGCGACAGCCAGGAGCAGTTACCCTACAAGGCACATACTAAGCCAGGCAGGTACAGAGTGCTGCTTCCATGTTTCCTCCCTCCTTTTGGCAGTCCCGGCTTTAGAGCACCCCACATCAATAGGCAGCGGCATACCTAAACGTATGGATTTGTCTAATCTGGTTTTGAATTCACTTTATCTTTTGGGCAGTGCAGCATTCTTTGGCAATGTCTTCTATAGTTCAATTATTGGGGGGGGGGG
>VXBZ01002651.1:25600-62258 GCA_013399135.1 Heliornis fulica
GGGGGGGGAGAACTAGGTTAAATTTAAACCTGCTATTTACTCTTCCTTCTTGGAAATGACTAAAAATCATTCCCTTATGCACCCCATATTTGATTTTATAGATCTCGATCCCCCTTCAGTTGCTTTTTTTCCAAAATAACCTGTGGTATTTTCTCACATGGCAGCTCTTCACATTTCTAGTTATCTCTGGGTTTCTGATCTGTTGTATTCCTGTATTAATATGGTGACCAGAACCACAGCTAAGATGTCAGGATAGTACAAAAAGAACAGCCAGAGTGAAGTGGGTTTCATTATCTATTTCTTTCCTAACAACTTCTTATGTTCTGGTTGCTTTCTTGTGTTTTTTTTTAACTTGCAGTTGAAAGAACTGCATGATGTTTCTGTCCAGGATAACTAATACCTTTCCAGAAGTAGTAAAAGCTAATTTGGAGTTTGTCATCATGTGTATGTGTAGGTCAAAATGTGTATCGCTCTACACTTAACAGCATTGATTTTCATCCTCGTTTTATCGTAGTTATCCAGGATTGTGAGATGTGTTTGCAGTTCTTTGCCTTAGTTTAAGATCCATCTACCTTGATAATTTTAGAAACTTGTACAAGTTTTCACACCTTACTGTTCTCCCTCCTTTTTGAGAGTCCCTGTAAGTACAGTTAAATAGCTTAAGCATCTGCACAGGACCTTAGAAATTTTTGCTGGGAAGCTATTCCTTGTCAAAACTAACCATTCATTTCTGTTCTTGTTACTTTCTCTTATTCCTTCAAGTTGAGGGAAATAGAATGCTTTGTTCTTCAAGTGCATTGTTGTGTTTTAATCAGTTTTGTATGTATTGAATAAGATTTCCCTTTTACAAGACATTTTTCAGTTCTTGTATTTCTTCTGGGTTTTTCCGTGCCATCCTTTTTGAGCTACAGCTTCCCTTTGTGCTTCAGCAGCCCGTGCAGCACTGCAGTTCTGACTTTTTACTGGGTTTCCTAATGCAGCTTTATTAGTATAGCATCTTCCAGAACGCTGATTTGTCTATTTGCTGAAATTTTGGGATCTAAATTTGTCCTTAGTTTCTTGACTTGAAGATAGGAGCCTAATTTTACTTCATTGACTATTTATTATGATTTGATTTGCTTGCTACAGAAGTATATCATCACTGTCAAGAGATACCGTTTAATACTGCGAGTTTAAAGATTTTAATGTTTTTAATTGTGGATTTCATTTTTCTCATATTCTGTGTCTGTTTTTTGGAGAATTTAAATTATTTGTCAGGAAATGGAAACTAATAATCCTTCAATACTGGTTGTTATCTCTAGCCCCAGTCACATAAGCAAATTTTTTCATTAGCCAGTATCTTCACATCAGAGTGAAAGTGCTATTTTCCTCTCCAATTTCCTAAAAATGTCTGTTCACCCTCTCTTTTTTCTTTTTTTTTTTTTAATTTTATTTCAATCCCTTTTTGCAGCAGTCTTCCAAAATCACTTATTCCTTTCTCCTATATCAAATGGTTAAGATATTTTCGCTTTCCTCATAGCTTGTTCGGGTGAGTTGCCTCTGCATCCCACTTTCCAGGAAAAAGAATGCGGCTGCCTGCTGCTTCTGTTGCCCTTTCGCCTGGATATTAAATCTGAGCTTCTGCCTTAGCCTGCCAACTGTTTAATCAGAAATAGTCAGAAGACCCTCCTTCCTAATATTGCAGCTGACTCTAAAATCCTCATTATCTTACATCTGCATTTGTGCAGTGCAATTATACAGAAGCAATTATTTTCCTAAAAGCTTATAATTTAAATAGATGGAGAGTGTATGAAAAATGCATGTAACATGTAAAGTGTTGTATAATTAATGCCACATATATTTCATTTTTTGCTTGCTTTTCCTTTTTAGTAACCTTCAGTTGTTGCTTTCCGTTTTATTCTGTTTATGCATTCTTGACATTGATACGCAAGAACGGCAAAAACAAGGAGATATCTAGAAAGCAAAACATAGGAAAAGGGAGGAAGACAGAGAGCAAAGGAAAAACTGGTGCTTCGAAGAGAGGAAGTTAGAATGAGGCCTGAGTGTGGGGCACAGTGAGCCAACTGAAAGAAGCAACTATCAGTAAGAAAAGACTCCTTGAGTTACAGGCAGTAGAAAATATGATACAGTTGCATCTGTTGGGAATGTCCTTGTTTAAACTGCTTAGGGAATTATTCCACAAGAAAGATAAGGAAGGAGTTACCTGTAAACACCTTACATTAGCTTTAGGCAGAGGCAGTTAAATTTTGCTTCTGAGCAACTGTTCCTGCTACATGTTGGAAGGGCAAATCATTGGTTCTGGTGACCAGCAAAACCATGTCTGCTGTGGGGTTCCAAGACATCATCTCTGTCAGTGCAGTGCCAAAAGGAGAAGTTGAGGTGTGTGTTTTACCTGAGCAGCTTAGGGCAGTTCTTTTCACTGTCCTAAGACCTTGTTCTCAGTTGGGGGGAGGAAGGTGGATAGCTCAGGACATGTTTCCGTTGTGACACGTATGTGGAATTGAGTACATTTCTAAAGGAGGCAAAAAAGTTACCCAAAACCACATACCTATATGTTATTATATTTAGAGCAACGTGCCTTCAGAAGAGTTCACTGCTGTAGTAATGAAGGAATACAAATCTCAGAAGAAAAAGAACAAACTGAAAGCAAAAGAAATATTAGTGGATGTTTTAGTATTTTGAATAAATCAGAACAGCTCTGCTGCTGCTGTGGTAGCTGTCCCCATACTGTTCACACTTCCAGGTTGGGTGTTACTTCATTTTGGTAGACAGAGAATGATGAGCTCTGGCGAGGAAGAAATAGGCTGCTAATAGTGTGGAGAGGTAGAGACAATGTATCTGGCTTTAATAGTATTGATAATTTAGTTCAAGGGATGGAGTGTCTCTTCTAAATGGCACTTTTCAGTCTCTCCAGCCTATTCTAAGTGAGATATATGTGCCTTGTGGCCAGAGATGAATTGTGGAGATAGGACCTCTGAATCAATCTTGCTGTGTGGGATTTTTTTTCTTATTTCTTTTTCTTCTTTTTACTTCTTTTTTTTTTCTTCCCTTTTTTAATTCAAGCCAAGAGTTGATTAGATGCTTGGCAATGATTACTATCCATTGGCACCTCCCATTGGGAGCACACTCCAAGTACCAGCCTTCAGCTCTTTCAAGCAGGGGAGGTTAAGCAGGCTGCTTACTGAGCAAAAGGAATTTCTCTTCCCATGAGAGCTTGAGTGCTGTTTCCCTGGCTAAGAATGCTATAATTCCTTTACAAGTGACAAGCAGGCTGCTACCATCTGCTGGTGAACGGCCGCAGGATGGTGGAGTTGGGGTGAAAATTTGCTCACGGACCAAACAGAAATTAGTGGTCACACGTTTCCTGTGTGAAGTTCTATGACTTTAGAATGTTTTCTAGTTGTAATGTATATCTTCCCTTTTTTTAATTTTTTTTTAAACATAAATATATATGGATAAGGGTTCTTAACAAAACCCCCCCAAAAGTACTAGGAGGAACTACACGTCTTTTTATCTCTTAAGGCACAGCAGTGATGTCTTGCAAAAGAAGACTGAGGCCATACAGAAAATTTTTAATCGTTTTGTTCTGTCTTCCTAGAAGCACCTGTATATATTTGGAAACCACGTGGCTGGACATGATGATAGTCTCTTTCAAAGATTAAGTGATAGACTCATAAGTTGTTTTAGAACCATACAGCTTTGTTGGGTGCCTGCTTTTTTCAGTCACTCTGGTGTGTCAAGATGGAAGGACTGTAAAGAAAAGAGTAGTTATTGTGTATGTGGTTCCCCCAGCTTTCTCTGAAAGAAGCAGATGGTCGGGGGTCCCAGGAGGTAGAAGAAATGGGGCCATTAGACTGTCAGTGGCTTGTGAAAAGCAGAAGCATCTGCCAGAATGGAGACTTGTTCAGCAGCAGGGGAGCCAGCAGCAGCAGATGATCTCTGCCTTGAGCAGTCAATGGTTTTGTAGTCCACTGGGGAATTGCTGTTCTGGGCATAGCTGCAGGTAACCTCCATAATAATCTGGTTGGTCTGACAGACTTAAAAAAGGAAGTGAAGACTTGATGCTCATGCTCTGGCATCTTAACTACGTGCTTTTCCTGTCTAATCAGTCCTAACTAGAACCGGTTGGAAAGTATTCCCTACCAACTCTCAGCCCTAGTGCTACAGGCACACTTAAAATTCGTCAAAATGCCTGTCATGTTTCTGCTGCAGGTTTCAGAATAGTGAGATGAGCCATGCTAGATGCAACAAAGAATAAGTTCAAAGACTAAATTAACATTTGGAAAAGAAACAAAAAATTTGCTAGGGGACTTTTGTTTTCACTTGTATGGCACAGCATACTCTTTTAAGACATGTCTTTTTAGTATTAAATATTTTACACAGCTGCAGTTTAATCTCTGCTGTTGTAGTTCTCATGCTCTTATTGACTGTTCTGTACAGGACACGGTGTTCCAGGGAAGAGTGACCTCTTCTCGTGCAACAGTGTGATGGTACTTCAGGGTCAGGATAAAGTGGGGAGGACAGAATGCCTCAGAGAACCAAAACTAGAGATTCAGGTCTGTGTTCAAAAAGAATAGTCAGTTTGGGTTCTGTCCTGTTAGAATAATTAATCTCAGTCAGCCACATCTAAAAGGGAGAATAAAGCATACAGGTAAAGAACTCCGGTTCAGAACTCCTCAAGCGGCACTTTGTGAATACTTGGCATAGGTGAATCTGGGATTATTGCCAGTACATAATATTCTTCTAGGGTTGACTTCATATCCAGGAAAAGACATTTTCAGTTTGGCCAGAGGTGTGTATGTTTTGGTGTGCATTTAAATACTGGGATAGGTTTGTTTGGGGTTTTTTTCAAACCTTTGGAAAATAGTGTTCGTGTACTGACAGGCAAAAATAAGCTGCTTGGGTGTCTCTTTCTAGGCCTCAGGGATGCTTTCCTTACATGATAAATACTGCAGTAGTCTGTCACGACACACGTTCACTGCTTAGAAGGTAGAAATGATTTAATAGGGAGCGCTGAAGATCAGATGCAGGGTGCTTTGGCATAACCAGAAAGAGAAGGCAGTATTCGAGACTGCAGTTGCAGATGTCATGGGAACTGACATCTCACAAGCTTCTCTGTTAGTTGCATCTGCTTTGATTTGGAGAGGACCACCTGGTTATGGCTGAAACTAGTTTTGCTTTTATCTTCATTTAAATGCAAACTATAGGTATCTCTGTGTAGCATAGAATAGTAGAAAGAGCAGTGACTCTGACATTTTCAGTAGTTTTTTTACTATTGTAAGCAAAACCCTGTTTACATAACAAGGAACTTTGCCTAAACTCGAGGGGAATTGTACTTGTTAAACAAGGCATTATTGTAGCGTTGGTTGTGTTTATCATCAAAACAGAATTTCCTCTGTTTCTTAAGTGTAACTCAGAAGTTACTGTAGACCATCTTCCCTTTTCCTGTCAGTAGTCTGCATTTTAATTTCTAAAGAGTGGTCTCTCAGCCTTTGGTGGTTTCTGCCATTTGGGCCTTGATTTCTCTTCAGAAGGGAAAAATGTCAGCCTGTCAGAAATAAGCTTTCTTCAGAATATGTGATTAGTTAATGAAAATCACTTGCTGTATACATTTAAGAAATGAAGTTGCTCTCCGAATGAGGTGCACAAGAAGCCCACTTCTTAGGTCTTCCCTTAAGTCATTCAGGATGAAGTAAATGGGTGAGTGGCTTTAATTCTGTTGCATTCACACCTGTCTGATAATATAGAATCATAGAATCGTTTAGGTTGGGAAAGACCTTTTATGGTCATCAAGGCCAACCATTAACCTAGCACTGCCAAGTCCACCACTATACCATGTCCTTAAGCACTTTGTTTCCACCTCTTTTAAATCCCTCCAGGGGTTGTGACTCAAACACTTTCCTGGGCAGCCTGTTCCAATGACTGACAGACCTTTCAGTGAAGAAATTTTTCCAAATATCCAAACTAGACCTCCCCTGGTACATAACCTGAACCTGTTTCCTCTTGTCCTATTGCTTGTTACCTGGGACAAGGGACAAATGCCCACCTCACTACAACCTCCTTCCAGGTACTTGTAAAGATCCATAAGGTCTCCCCTCAGCTTCCTTTTCTCCAGGCTAAACAACTCCAGTTCCTTCAGCCACTCCTCACGGGACTTGCTCTTTAGACCTTTCACCAGCTTCATTTTTCTTTGGATGTGCTCCAGCACCTCAGTATCTTGTAGTGATGGTTAAATACATCACTAACCAGTTGAGATAATAGGATTTAAGAAATGAAAATTGAATGTGGTCCTAGAAGTTTGAAAACAAGTGTATGAGCATCTTTCTAGCACTGTGGGCATTTATTTTGGAGATGTACCATTTCTATGATGTCCCTTGATGGCATCTTCTCTTGCTGGCAGTAGCCTCTTTTGATCACATGTGAAAAAAATATTCTACTCTACCTTGATCTTCTTGGGCTACTAGTGATAATGAAAATGATATAACCAAATTACTTTTATGCTAATGGTATCTTCTCAATCATTTTTGTCATGCTAACTCTCATTCTAAAGCTGCTGTAGATTCAAAAAGCTCTTTTCTTCCAATTTTAACACTGATTTCATTGCCAGGTACTGAAACAGTGAAATGGACTTAAGTGTTTCGAGTTCTTTGTGGTTTGTCGATATGAACATGTGGTATCACTTGCGTGGTTAGCACAGCAGAAGTTTGTTGTTTAAAAGAGCTTATGTTGTTGCCTATTCAAAAGGCATCTATATTTGTAAGTGTGGAAAGATACAGTGTAGCATTGTGATCCTAGAGATATTTGTACTGCAATGTGGTTGTTAAATTTCCCAGGAAAACATAGATATTTGGAAACGTGATGTCTGTCTTCATTGCTCTTTCTTGGTTTCCCTTTCAGAAATGTTCCCATTGCCAGGAACCAGGAGCCACCTTAGGCTGCTACAACAAAGGCTGCTCCTTCCGATACCATTACCCATGTGCCATCGATGCAGGTAAGAGCAAATTACATGCTAGCTATGTCTCATGTTTATTCAAAACATATGACACTAAATTCTGAGGTACTTTACAAATTTATTCCCTCTCAGTTTCTCACCTACTATGAAGATACAATAATATAAGTGATGAGAAATGGCATCAGATAAACAGAGTACAGTAACACGCTGGGACAAGCTTGAAACTTACAATGAAAAATAATCTACCCAAAAGTGCAGAAGCAGCCTGGGTTTGGGTAATGCAACTGCACTGACTGAAGTTTGGCTGCAGTATGAGAACTGACCGCTCTTTTCTTGAAAAAAACAGATGCCCTTTGTTAAAAGAGTGCAAGTAATCAGAAAGGCCTTTCCCCTTTCAGGGTTACACTACTGTGAATATTCATATACTGTGAATATTCATACACACACTGTGAATATTCATAGTAATGATTTCAAGTGTAAAGTGTTTGCAGAATCAACAGTACCACTTACAGCACAATCTTTCTTCTCTCTTAGAAGCATTTCTGCTAGACTTGAGTAGATCTAATTGTCATCTTTGGACAGGCTAATGGTTTGCTAATGGTCCAGCTGTGAGGCTGGGGTTGTGGGACAGTGTTTTTTGTACAATAGTGGAAGTGTTTCATGTGGATAAACTTTATTCTTGGGTAAAAAATATCCCAGCTCAGAATGAATAATGTTCTACTATTCCAGTCCTCTGTAACTCACTTCTGTCAGGCAAAACTTAGTTTGATAAACAGCAGGTAAAAAGATTCAAGATTACAACTCTTAGCTGGAAAATAATTGCAAGCTTCCTATTTGTTATCCTACTTCTACACAAGTCCACTTGTTTCATCACCCACTTTATGCTGTTTAGCAATTGTTATGGTATTTGAAGTGGGTATACTCATTTCTGAGTGGCTGCACTGCACCTCTCACTCTGAAATCTTACCCTCTTGGAGCATTATGTTTTATTCTAATAGAAATATTTTAAATGAAATTAATATTGCAGTGGAATACTAGCATCACAGTACAGTTGAAGAATCCTTGATTTTTACATGAAATAAAGTGTTAAAGAAAAGCTATTGAGGTTGCAAAAATAACATACATAGAAAATTGCCAGAAAGAAGGGTGCCTGTGAAGGTTGAATGTTAGTTCTTCATGTATCTTAGAAAATAGTAATTGACTTACTAAAGACTGACACGTCTTTCTGTAAGGCCCTACCTCAGCCTGTAGGATGATGTCATTAATGACATATGTTGTCCTCACTGATTCTGTATTTTATTTACTACATATGATTCCATCTCATTGCTGAAAGTGGAACTGTGGAACCTTCTGTGATGCTGATCTCTCTCATGCTCAAGAGTTTCATGAACATGAACAAATTCATCAGATTACTGTGTTCAGTAATTTGTTTCTGGTGCATGACCTGCCCTTTTCAGTACCATGGGGAAAAAAAGAAAAAAAGAAAAAAAAAGATAAGTGAATGTCCTTAATAGTTTGGGGTGCTTAATTTGAATTCTTGTGTTACTATGTACAGCATTTTCTGTGTTCTGAGCACAGGTAGGATCCTCCAGATGACATATTTACTGAGGCATGATAACTGATTACCAAGAGCAGTTCTGTGTAATGCCTCGAAGAGGCAGCATCCAGTACAAAAACTTGTATATAATTATACTATCTAGTCCATATTCAATGCAATATATATGCAATATATGTCTGTAGGTACAAGTGGATATATGAAATTTAGCTTTTCCTTGCATTTATCTTGACTTTGCAGCCTTTGAGGTTTTTTCGGCGTAGCTTTTTGTGTTCAAGTCGCAGGACTTCATTTTCCTTTAGTTTTCTTAAGAGACATCGCGTTGTCGTGTGGCCATCTGTCAGAGTGCACCATTCCAAGCTTGTTTCCCTCTCAGTAATATGGCAGCAGTAAAGTGCAGGCCACTCAGTGGGCTAGAGCTGCGTGAAGATGAGATACTTGTGAGTTTCACAAACACGTTTTAAGTAGTAACAGAGGAGTAGTGTAACTAGTGAATCTCTGGTTTCACTCTAGGAAGAGCATAATTTTGTGAGAACAAAGATGTCTGTTTGTTTCTTTATACATTTTCCTTTCTGTTTCTTTCTCCCCAGTGTATGCCTGATAGGTTCTCCACTCCAGCTCTTCAGACCAGCCATAAACTCTTTATCTGATTGGTTTCATGTTCCTCTTCTCAGATTTCTTATTCCAGTCTTTTTGTAGGACCCAGTTCTCCCTACTGCTTTACAACTTCCTTTGCCCATTTTTCTAGCTGTCATTCTGGCTTACTCCTCCTTGCTCTTACACCACTTCCTCCTCTCCTTTCCTGCTCCTAGCTCTGTTTTTCATCTCTGGGCTTCTTACTCCCATTTGGTTCTCCTAATTTAACTCCTTGTCAAGTTTAAACCTGCTAGTCCTCGTTTGCTCTTGTGTAATTCTTAGTCTCCAGTCTTCTGGTTGAATCAATCCTGATTCAGTATGAGCCTCTTTCTCCTTAATTCCCTGCTCCTATCTTCTAGCACTAGTTCTGTCATCCTGCCAGCCTCGCTCTCTGCAGTTCCAGACTGCCTTTCTCAGTAACGTTTTCACTTCTGGTGCCTCCTGGGCCAGTGCTGCCCATGTTGCAGTTTTGAAACAGTTGGCTTCTTCCTTCAGGCTACTCAAGCCTTAGACATGTACCCCGAAAGCTTCAGTACTTTTGGGTCTGTTGCTTACATCTGTAGCCAGAGGTTCATTTATAGGAAGGACTGTTCACCCCCAAATAAAAGTGTATTTGGAATTTTCAAAGGACTTAGCAAATGAAAAAAAAAAGCTTCTTGTGAGGATGCATGTATTAAAATCCCCATGCCTCCTTTGGAGGAGTTATATTTGTTCATTTGTGGTAAGCTGGCAAGGGCATGGCATGCCTTGGCTAAAGTTCAGGTCCTACTGAAAATCAGAGTATATTAGAGCTTTTCAGAGAAAAATTGTTTGGATGTTTAACATTGGCAGAATAACCTTCTCTCTTTTTTTTTTCTTTTTTCTCCCAATAAGGAGTTTTAAGGAAATTGTTAGGCTGCTTTAGCTAAAGTTTTCAACCAAAACAAATAAAAGAGCCCAGTTTGAAGTAAAATCTTAGTGTTGAAATTTCATTTCAGCCTGATGATATGACAGTAAAACACCTTGTATGCAGTCACTTTTATCTGTGAGTATAATCAAACTGTCTTAATTTATAGCCCCTCTTTCAATAAATCTGTATAAAAGAAGTAAGCAAGCTATATGGTAGAGGACTTGATTTTCATTTGCACCCAAGTAGAAAACGTAGGCTTCCCTGAGAAGCATATTGCCATTCTTTGCCCTTTCCTCACCTGTTGTCTGCTCATAAACCCTTTTTATTGGGTACACAGTGCTGCTGTCTTTCCCGTAGTGAATCAGATACAGATATTTCTCAAATTCCTTGAGCTCTGGGGTAGTTTCATTTGCAGTTGACCATGCGGCTTTGAAGGATGATGCCACCTTGCTTTGCTGAGAATCTGGTAGAGATCCGTCCTGAACCATCAGAAGTTTGTGCTGACGTTTACAAGGGCCCTCAGGCTTTTAGAATGGGCATGAGTGGGTTTGTATCTTAAAAAAAATAATAATCAGAAAACACTTGCTGGAGTGTTTCTTAGGGTATGTCAGAGTCATAAACACTTGGTGTTTGAGTTACTGTAGCACCCCTGGAAGTAAGCGTGCCTTAGGTGAGGTGATGTAGGCCCGCGCTGTGAACGTGTTCTTACCTTTGCATTGGTGTGGGTTAGCAGTTAGCACCCTGTCAGTTAATGTGCCACGTTTGACATGCAGCACCTTTTTTTGTTTAAAGGTCTGGGGAGTGAAATACCTCAAAACGACTTCAGCTGCTTACAGCACTGAAGGCTGGCCCCACGGTGCGGCCTGGGCTCTGGTTTCTGCGCCGATAGCTGGCTTCCAATCCCACCTGGTGAGGAGCCAGATTTTGCACCGCTGTTGCTAATTGGCTGCTATGCAAGGCACGTGGCTTCATAAGCTGCCAGTTTGTACATATGGATGCTTTTATATAGCCTAATTCAGCCTTCCTTCTAATCTCCTTTCATACATAGTAATCTTTGGAAATATAGGATGCCAGAGCGCGAAACCCCTCATTGGCATTTGCATAAAAATCAAGATCAGTAGTGCCACTTAAGTAATTTTTATATGGAAATGACTGTGGTTAATATTGTGTGGTGCTTTCGTCTGTCCAAATTTATGAAGAGCCTCTGATGTCTCAAGATAACTTAGTCCTAGGGACGTCTCCATGGAAACAGGATCTCTGTTTTTTGAAATTTTGTATCCTCTCCCTCTGGTTGTTCCTCCCCACCTGGAGTCAGATCCTGATTGTTGCAGCACACTTGTCCCCACAACACGTGTTGTAAAGCAGCTTCACATATAAAAATTTTTTTACTCTAAATTAGGAAAAGGCCATCAGCAAAATAAATTTCCAGAGAACAGTTACCCAGTGTCTTCACAAGTATCATTAAAGACAAGTAACAAGCAGAATGCAGAGGGTGAGACAAAGTCTTTTCATTCTTAAAGAAGAATAATTGCTTCTATTAAAAATGTTTTAGGTTTTCTCTGACTACTTTATGGAGAAAAATCTGTACAAACAAGGACGAGCCTTGGTTCTTTTTCCCTTTCTGCCACAATGAACTGTGACTGGTGACTTCATGATGAATTGTAATCTCTGATATAAAATACTTGGAACTGCTAACTGAAATCCAGGCCAGCTCTGTAATGATGAACAATTTTGCCTTATTCGTATTCAGCTGACTTTCTACAGTGAGCTGATGAAATTTTTCATAGTTGTCCCTTAAGAGGAACAAAAAAACTGCAGAAGCTATAATAGTTGGATCTGCTATTAGTATTTGAAACAAAAATATTTACATCAAAATTTGCTAACCTTAGTAATAAATTGAGAGCCATATGCAGGTCAGGCATGGCATACGAGGGTTGTGACAGTTCTTCCTGATCCTTGTACGATCCTCTTTTCTGATGTACTAGCTAGAGGAGCGCATTCATTATCGGTGTTGGGTTTCCAAGAAAGAAGAAAACTCCATCCTGTTCTAACATACTGTGTATGTTTTTGATGATTGCTCTGTATATTTTTGATGACTGCTGTATTATGCAGCGATAATTCATGCTGTACTCTAAAAGTACAATTCTTGCCCTTATAATGAGACAACATTTATTTCCTGATATTTGCTAATACCACATTTGAAATTGTTTATCTGTGGTAGGATTAAGGGGTTTACTCCCCTTTGCTAAAATCTCTTTGGTAACTTAGCCTATTGCATGCTGTTTCCCTTTGATTCAGGCCAGAGGCATTCATGTTGAAACATAAGCGTTTCATAGCAGAGGGATGCTCTGCCAAAGCTTGGGTGTCTAGAAAGCTTTTCCCTCAAGCTTTAGTTGCAGTCTCCTGCTGTCTGCTAAACTCTTCCAGCAGATTGAAACAGCAGGTAGCGCTGGTTATGCTACATACTTAAGAGCGTTTTAAATTAGCACATTTTATTTACCATTGTGCTTCTTTACTTGCCTAGCTATTTGGGTAGGTAGGAGCAGATGGGAGTTCGTAAGCACCTTGCTGAATTCTCTCCTTGCTGATGCACTGAGGGCGGGCGATGGTGCTCAGACCTGTGGAGGTGTTGTGGTGATGGTGCTCAGTTAGCCTGCCCTTGGTGCATAAGGCGATTGGGAAGAACAATGTCAGAAGTTCAGGCAGGTTGAGAGGTGACCCTGTGGTTCAGGGTGCCAACGGGAGGCAGGTAGAGGCCCTCAGTGGAGAAGGGTGCTTTTTCACTTGGCTGTGAGGTTGAAATACTGGCTGGTAGTGCTCCTGGTGTGTGGACATAGTGCTGAAGTTATCAGAACTTCTGACTTGACATCCCTTAGAGGCACAGTATGAGAGGGAGGGGAAGCTGCACTTTCACTGGCAGTGCCACCGAACGACAAACGACAGTATTGCTTAATTTGTTCCTAAATAAGCCATTCTATGTAGGTGCCCCACTTTCCATAATAGGTTTAAATCATTAAATTATTTCTTAGATCATAGAAGCTTCACATATACAAGTCATGGAAGCAGATCCAAGAGCAGCATGAGTGACCTGATACCAGAGACAAAGTGTAAACTGATCACCAGGATTTGAGGTTGCAAATATCTGTCATAACTACACCCATACCTAGAAGCAGACACCCCTTCTCCCCCAGGTGTTGGCAGGGCCTTGGGGTAAGGATGAAAGGCATCTATTTTCCTGTGAATTATAAAGGAGGGATCAGGGTGGATGATTGTCTTCCTTGTGCCATGGTGAGGAAGACTGGGATAGTTGGGATACAGGATTTCTAGAGACGCTGTGTGATTCTTCCTCTGTACAGCGGATGTGGGAGACTGGGGATGCTTGAACTTGGGTTGGTAATCAGGGTGATGTTGTCACTTGGGGTGTTCAGTAATTTTATTTGGGAAAAGTTAAGGGCAGAAGGGAAGCTGCTATAAAGATAGTATTCCTGTAAGAGATCTCTGAATGAAAAACACATACCTGTGAGGCAAGATTAACACATGATCTATTATTCAAGTTGGGTTTTATTAAAAAAGTAATAAATTGCTGTCTTCTCCTCCTCCTCCTCTAGATTGTTTACTAAACGAAGAGAATTTCTCAGTGAGGTGTCCCAAGCACAAGGTAAGAATCCTCTCCTGGATTAGACCTGGGTTTTGCTGCCCTCTTCTGGTATCGAAATTTGGGTTAGCAATTTCATACCTCGATAACATCTGTAGTCAGATGCTTTTACTTGAATTCTTCTGTGATGTGTGCTTGTGGTTTATTATGGGGGCAGACATCGACTTGAGAAGAACACAGAGTGTAAGAAGATAAATGAAGTTTTTGCCCTGTCTGTTTAGTTCTTTAGATCCTTGATGACTCTTTAGAAAGCCCAGGTTCATTTCCTGTCTCCTGTTGAGAGACTCAGTATGCTGCTCACTGTTTCACTTGGAGTGCTACGTCAAAACTGGTGGGTTATCTCCCTGGATTTTCTGATGAAGCAGGGAAGAAGACAAATGGCTCATGGAAAATTTTCCAACCAGTTTTTGGAAACATTTAGACCATGTCATGAAACAGTGTAGTTGATGAAACTGAAACACCTTGTGGTTTAGTGGCAATAACTAGCCTGACTCTTACCAGTCAGCCTACAATTTATCTGTTTAGTTGTTCTGTAGATCTTGGACTCTTCAGAAAACCTATCAGCATTTTCAGTGATGGATTCAGCATGCTGCTTCTGCTACATCCTCTCTTGTAATTTGGTGCAGTGCTGGAAACGTGCCTCCTAATTCAGGAGGGTGTGGATTCCAGTCCACCAGTTTTAAATGTTCAGAGGTATCCAGAAAGGTGACTGTTCTTGTGGCCAGCTGGCTATGACAGGAATTGTGAAAGGCTGTGGATAGCATATGCTTAAAGTAAATGATAAAAGGAAACAAATGAGTTGCTTTCTAGCAGGGACTAGCCTCCATTTAGTCCTTGTCTGCAGATCTCTGCCTAGAATTGGACTGACATCTGGTGGTCTTTTGTCTTCCCAGATTACCTTTAATCTGTCTTTTGTGAACATACAAGGATTGGTCTCATTTTCTGTTCTGGATGTTCTACCACAATGCGATGTATTTATGCACGTGTATTTAAAATGCACAGGAATATTCTGGGGGCATTCAGCCTGTTATCCAAATCTGTCCTACTTTTCATCTTCTAAAAGAAAATAAATGATTTCTGCACGATGGTGGAGTACTGTTTAAAATGTACGGCAAGCCGTAAGTGATGTATTCGTGCTACATGAACCTGGAGGTCTTGCCAAACCAGGAGGGATGAGCTCTCTTTTACTGTTGAATGCAACTACCTAAGCCCAACTCCTGGAGCCTTGACTAATGAGAATAGGAAGGTTATGTCTTAAAGCCTGCTTTATTTTTGCTACCTATTGCCTGAATTATTACAGGGGCACATAGTATCAAAGCTTTTCATAGCTGGCTTGGGTCACTGCTGCTGTATAGGAGTGCTTGCAGTGACGGTGCTCAGGTTCTTACAGATTCCAGCCTCACAGAGAAGATACAGAGCAGGCACACTGGTTTCTAAAGTAATCTTGGGAGGCAAGAGGGGGGAAACTGCCAATTAAGTTGATAAAGATACTTAATGAGGTAATAAAATTTTTAATTTCATTCAGAACTTACCTACTGCACATGACTTTCTGTGTTGCATCGAGAGTGGAGATCAACACCAGCAGCAGTTCTTCGATGCTGAAGTTTGTTGGGTTTTGCTTAGTAAAGACATGAATCATTTGTTTGAAGTGAAGCAGAGGGTTTTTTTGCTGGGCTGTGAATCTGCCCTTGCCCTGCAGTTCACTGATACTGGTTTGTTCCAAATCCTTCTGCAGGGCAGAGTATAGGCTCACCCTGCTTCTTCCATTGTGGTGGCTGGAAGAGGGAGTTCCAGCTGTGGTGAGGCAGGAACAGGAGGGTTGAGAGCCATTGCTCTGGAGCAGCTGGAGAGCAAATAGCATCCTTCTTGTGCTGGATATGAACATGCCCAATTGAGAGGAAAATTAAAATCAGACCATTTAAGAACATGCTTTTAGGAAACATCAGTTTACTGGCATTCACTAATAAGTAGCTAATACTTAATGACTTAATAAGTCGTCATTCTGTTGTCAGTTAATGGATGGAAGAACTAACTTTACACATTCACTAACTCCCCCAGTGTAGTGCCTCTTATCCTGGTTCAGTCCATGCTTCACATCGGTAAATACACCTCATCATAATAAGTGGTTCCTGGAGAGCAGAGGTGCTTCTTGCCTCATTAACTGCGCTCAGCACTTCAGGCACAAGCAAGCTAAGTCCAGAGGGACTGGTCCTGCCTTTCCCTATGCTCGCCAGCAAGCTTTCCCATTTCCTTCTGTCAGCATTGATGCTTCAACCATCCATGTCCTGAATGTGCTACTTTTGCAAAATAGCAGCTTTTATCACGGGGAAAACGCTGTCTGAAAGCTAATCATCTTTTAAAGGGTTAGCTTCCTCCCACAAATCCCACCGTGTGTCTGCATCACAGCAAGTGCTGTTGTGACAGAACTAAGAGGACACCAAGGCACTTAGGAAGATCTAAAGGGGATGGGACACCTCACCTTTTGGTGGCACTGCAGTCTTAGATTGTCTTAAGCCATCTGTGGGGCAATTTTAAGTGACTTTTCTCAGCTTGTTCTACCCTTTTGTGTTAAGCTCTGTGATCCTAAAATTAACCAGGCTGTCATGTTCCAAACTCTGTACTTTCGTGGAATTGCCTGCTTTTGTCACAGGGAAAACTCTGTCTGAAAAATCTGTGTCTGGTTCCAATACTGACTTCTCTTTCTCTCTCTCATTTTCTGTGTGTTCACTTTCCCTACCCCTGTCTTCCTTTTCTCCCTTTTTCTTTTTCCTCCTCCTTTTGGCTTGCTGGTCCGTCAGCCCCTCCTTCCTTGCTCTCTTCCCTCCTTGCAGAACAAGATGGTGAAAGGCAGCCTCAGCACAGAGCAGTCGGAGCGGGGGTGAGGGGGGAAGTGTACTCCTGGGAATGGAAATAAAAGCAAGCACAGGTGAGTTGGGGACAGTTCCCAGTTCCCACCTGCTGCCTTCTGTGGCTGCTTCCCTCCAGTGCCTTCCCCATTTCTGTGAGAAATCAAGGTGCTCTTGGGCGTATTCAGAGAATCTGTAATAACTGTTTCCTTCCCCCTACCCCTCCCCCCATACCATTCTGTTCAGGCAGTGACTTCACTTTTTTTTTCCTGCAGCGTTCCTTCTGTTTAGTGGTGAGGCAAAGCTTGATAGCTGTTACAGCTGCCTAAATACTCTCCCAGTAAACCAGTAGCAGAAATCTCCTTTCATACTGCCATGATCATGTCCGTAAGGATCTGAAAGGGGTTTTCTCTGTAAGTCTGGTAGTTAATAGTAGGCTCCTATATAAATAAATTGATCAGTTTCCTAAATTTTGTATGTAAGGCATAATTAATAATATTGATGAGTTGAAGATTATTGTAATCTTTATTTCCCACCCACCCCTTTTTTTGTTGTTGTTGTTTTTTTCTGGAAATGTAAATACAGGGGTAAGTAAATTATTCTTCTCGGGGCAAATTACATTCCTTTCAGACCAGGATTTTCCTCTGTTTTGAGAGCAGACATGGGTGATAGAAGATGGAACTATAGCCATAATTTGTAATGCTTAAAGGACTCCAGTCCTTTACTTCCCCTCGCTGTGCATCCAGGGTGGGCTGTGGTTGCCTTAAGTCAGCAGCGCTGTGGAAGCAGCGGTTGTGCTCTTGCACCCCAGTTCCCCACTGCTCGTCCTTCCCTCCTCCTCCTTTGTTTGTTCCCAGTGTTCATACAGCCACGTGGGGACTTGGTGGGAAATTCAGTTTGTCTGAAACTACATGTTGTCGTATTAGCGTATGAGCTGGGCCATTTCCTAACCTGTTTTGCTCTGTGGCCAGACAAATATCCTGGCACAGGGAGGGAGTAGCACAGAGGTAGGAGTTAGCACACAGGGAGTGGGATGAGTTGGGATTTCTTTCCTCATTTCCACCCAGTGCATTGTTTGCTGGCAAGAGGGAAGTCTAAATGAAGTGCCTGGTTGCACATGAATACTTTCAGGCCCCCTTTCCCATTAACTGCAGCCAGGAAAGTCTCTTACCTTCATTTCACTGCTCAGATGCATTTCTTACTTGAGCTGGTTGCTTCCCCTCTTTCTTACAATCATGCAGATGATGTTCTTTCATGACTGTTCTCTGAGCTGATTATAACAACCTCTTTCTCTCACCTCCATTCCCTTGCTTCCCAGGCACCTCCCCACCTTATCTTACCTGTAATTGTGAAGTACTTTTAATGATGTTTTCTGTGAAGGCTGAGAGGTTACTCAGAGTGATGGTTTTAGTGCAGCAGGAGAAGACGGGTAGCATTTCACATGCACACTTTGCAGACTGACTGCTGACTGTTTAGCTCTGCTGTGTTCTGTGACTATTTTTTTTCTTTTCATTTTTAGCAGCGTTCTTTCTTGGTTTTGAAGCCTTGGTAAAAGAGTTACCATGCAAACAGTATTGAAAGTTCATTGCTTCAGTAACTTTTTCCTTTCATGGTAAAGGTCATTGGGATTCTTTTAAACTTTTCTCTTTTCCTTAAAGTGTAAAAGGCAGCATAATTCATAATGGTTAAAGAGGATGATAAGTGACTCAGGGCATCTGTTACAGCCATTGAACACTAGAAAAGTTGTCTTGGTGAGGATATTTGGGACATTTCTTTAAGATGCTGGTGAATGTTCCTGTGTACCATAGACCTTTATACAGCTTTGTTTCCTGCAGCGTTGTTCAATGCTAACCCTTTTTTCTTTTTTTTTTTTTCTTTTAATATATATCATAGGATTGTATTGGCCTAAGACCTTGCAGGCTGTGGAATCTCTGCATTATGTTCACTGTGCACTCGAGACATCTCTCTAAGGCCTTTTGTCTTTCCAGATCCACTTTGTCTCATTTGGTTCTGATCTGAAGGCCCAATTCAGCCTTCCCTTTGGTTGTTGAGAATGTCTTAAAGATGTTCTCCAACCTGACCCTGAATCCCAAAAAAAAAACCCCATGCAAATCTAGAAGAACCAATTATTAAATATATATATATAGTTGCATTACTGTGATAATTAAAGAAATTTGAAGGACTTGCATAGCAGTGGAGGTAGTACAGGAGCTGCCCTTCTGCTGGCCTCAGTGTAAGGTAGAATGGGCACTCAGCTGTGAGATTATTGAGCTGTTTTAGTCCTGGTTCACTCCTTCGCCCAGCGAGTGAAGAAAAATCCTGTGTGTTGGATAACATCCAGGCAAGTCAGTGTATTCTGTCTCTGTTGCTTCTCTCTCCCTGAGCCAGTTGCCTCTAGAACATTTGGATCAAATCCAGATCTGGAGAGTGACTGTGGGAGTGAGTCTGGTGCTCTGGAGCTTGTCCAGGAATGGGGAAGGACTGTCTCTGTGCGGTGAGCCTGTTTCCTCCCAGAGCCAGTGCCTAATGCTCTGGCCTGGTTCCAGGCATGGGCAAGCTGCAGTTGTACAGGAGCCAGAGACAGCAACACGGCCTTGACACTCCTTCAGCGAGGGCTTACGGTTGCACAGTAATGAATACCACAAAGGTCAGCTGCCTGAACTCTCCAGGAACCTCCCTCCTTTCCTCTGTAGCTGTAGCACCGTGGCTTACCCATCTGTTTTTCATATGTACTCGCCTGACTCCTCCTTTGCTCTTAGCCTGGCACCCCTGTCTGGGGGTGTTTGCAGCCAAGAGGTGGGCTTGCTGGGATGTAATCTAATTGGTGTGCTGATGATCAGAGCAGCATCGACTTCTGTGCCGTGCTTAGTTAGGGTTCCTGGAGTTTAATGGCCAGATAAGAGTGAACGTGGGTGTTACTTCATGCCCAGGCACACCTCTAATGCCGTTAACCGCTCTCCATATGCGTCGCTTCTGTTGTGAGCTTTTTCCTTTTCCCAAGCTCACGAGCTGGTGGGGAGGGATTTATCGAAGTTATATCAAAGTAAGTAACCTTACCAAAAAAACACATTGCTTCTGGGCTCACTTTTGATATGAGGGAAGGGAATATATTATTTCAAGCTTTGCTTTCTTGGCTGTGCAGGTTAAAAATGAGAGCCATGGCTTAGAGAAATGAAACTTTAACTTTGTCTGCAGTTTCTCTTCTGAACTGAGCCTCCAGCAACTTAGCAAAGTCCTGCAGCTAATTTTCTTGCCTCAAGAGAATTTCTGGACAGGGAGAACAAACATGCCAAGCACTTGGACGTTTTCACATTTGTCTTGAAAGACATCACAAGCTTGGTCCTTCTATGAACTGTTGCCACCACCATAATCCGGCAATTAGAATAAAGCAACAGAAAGAAATACTACCCGAACTCCAGTTAGTTTAACTGCAGCTTCACCTTTAGCTTGTGAAATCCAGCCATTTTCCAGAGTTGGTTCCTCAGCTGGACTCCTGTAATTTTGGTACCAGTTTCACTATCGGCTGCATATTCACTGAAAATCACCATCAGGTGGTACCTTGGTGACATGTATGAAAATCCTTGTGTCCGGTCCCTGAGGAGCAGCCTGGCATCCCAAAAGCTCCATCATGTCTGAACATGCATAGCTCTTCTGTTTCCAGTTTTCAGAGTCATGATGAGGAGCAAACACGGGGCAGACAAGCTCCTTTCTGGTCGCTGGAGGTGGTTGTTCCATAGGAGCACCATGCTGTTGTCGTGGCGCAGATTGTCCTGTCATCCTGGACCTTCTCCGTAGCTGGCCTTACTGCAGTTTCTGCTGGTGGCTTAACACTTCATCACATGGATTTGCTTTTATGAGCTACTCACCTTGTGCTTCCATCCGGTTTTAGTCCACAAAACTAAAGAGCTGTTGGTGTTACTGCCATGGTAGGCTGCTGAGGGGGTTTTCCCAAAGCCCCAGGGGTGTGTTGGCAGGCGGAGGGAAGGGACCGTTCCAATATTACCGTTTCACTTTGTTTTCCAGGTTAGGCTGTTGAGATAAAAAGCGGTGGACATTCGTGACTGAATGGAATCTCTCCCACTGTGCAGCCATGCCCCCTCTCGACGTGCCTGCCAATGCCAGCACTTCCTTCATAAATTCTTACATCACACTCAAGACCGATGACATCACAGAATCTGACCAAGGAGTCTGAACCAGCTGTTTCCATGGACACAATCTCCATAGTGACAGTGGGAAGGGGAGGGGGAAAAAGGAAACAGGTGGGGGGAATTAAAGAGGGAGGGATAAATATATATATATATAAAGATCTATTTTTTAGTCTTGAAAGACTTTGTTTTAAATGAAAGGTGCGCTATATCCCTTTTGATGCTTTTGATTAAAATTAACTAAACCCTGTATAAATTTAAAAAGGAAACTGTAGCTAAAGTTAAATATTAAATCCAAAGTCAAAGCCAGGCTCCTGGAGCCTAACCTTTTGTGGGAAAGAATAGCGGAACCGGGAGTGCTCCGGACAGGACCTCTCCCTTGCTTTCTTTCTCACAGTATCCAAGGAAGTTCAATTTTAAAAGGCATATAAAAGTATGATAAATTTAGTTTAGGGTGTGTGTGAAGGCTTGGATGGTTGCAGGGGATGGGCTGTCAGTGCTTCTGTATGTGGGGCAGAGAGGTCGTTGTTGAGAAACACTATATGAAGGCTCTTAGGTCATGAGACTCATGAAGTAAGAGGTAGCTGCTGCTTGCTAGATCCCGTACACCTTGTTCGTGTGGGAACATCTGTACCACGTGGGGGAAAGGAGTATCTGCCCTTTGTGGCAACAACACGCACCCCCAAACCATTCCAAGAGGCTGCCTTCAGTTTTGAAGGCAGGTGAGGGGAAGATGATGGTTCACCTTCTAGACTGGGAAACTGGGAAGGAAGTTTGAATGTTGGTGGAGTCAAAGCATCTTCAAACTGGTCAGGATAATCCACTCGGCCCTTTTTTGGGTTTGGTTTGTTGGTTTTTTTTTGTTTTGGATTCACATTTTGCTTTTCCTACAGAAGGAAGAGGGAATGTCATTGTAACAACCTACACTATGTGGTTATTTTGGGGTGGGCTTTTTTTGTAAATTATGTAATTTTAAAACATTCGGGTTTAAGGAGCAACGACAACAAAAATCATAATATTTTTTTCTTGTTAAGGCCTTAAGAAAGGGGTTAGTGCATCTTTCAGGGGTCACTCTGCCATGGGAATAAAATAGCTGTTTCACAAACAGTTTTATATAAAAAAGCTTAAAAAAACCAAAAAAACTAATAAACTTCATTTTAACCTTGTCTCCTTTTGTTTTGTGCGAACTTGATTTGTTTTAAAAGGACAGAGAGACAGTACTATCTGCTGCTTTTTGGTTTCTTTGCCTTCATCAGTTCTGCCTTCAGTGATGACCTCCTGAACCGGCCCAGCAAGAGGGAAGACCACAAAAGCTTTTAGAAATTAAAGCTTAGAATCTGTTTGATATTCAGAGATAACGAGCCAATGACTGGATCAATTATTTTCTGTTCCTGTGAGTTGGTGGGATTTCACCAGGTCACTGACTTATTTCACTCGTTGGATGGTAGCGTATCCTAGCGACATCAAACAGTGTGGTGTTTACTGGGAAGTCACTAGAGATAGGGGTCTAACCAGCATGACTTGGATAGAAAAAAAAAAGGGGTTCATATTGTGGGGAGGGAAGAACTATTTTAAAAAGTTATGTACTGGATGCTTGCTCAGCTACTTGCATTTTGGAGTATTCAGCACATAAAAGATAAAATCTATGATAGCTCATATTAAGATATCTATTTTAACTCTATTTTTAAAAAAAAAATCAATTTAAAGATTGGGGAGATAATTTGGCAGTTATTTATTTCTAGAAGTTGCTACTCTCACTGATAAGTATTTGGGAAGAAAGGGCAGTCTTCTGCTTACTCCTTTCCCAGTAGCAGCTACTGAAGTTAGTATGTCCTTCTACATTAATAAATAGACCTGTTGTGATATATGTCACTAATGTGTCCTGAATTGGTGCTGAAAATATTTAACTGCTGGTGTAGTCAGAAAAAAAATCATTTTTAGCATAGTTACTGTGATTGAGTAAATGACTTCTTTTCAACTGAATAAAAATTGGTTTTTTTTTCCTACTGTCTGTTCTATTCTACCTGTTTTGGAGAAAAAAAAAAAGGTTACTGTTACTGCGTAGATTTATGTTGTTGAAGGATCAGCTGTGTGGTATGTGACAGCAGAGGACTGTGTGGTGAAACTGCTGAATTTTGGCTCTTCGGGGTGGTGTTGTGCAGCAGAGGGAGAAGGTTTTTGGGAAGCTGGGTGGGAGTCTCACAGGTTTTTTGGCATGGGTGCTCACGGCAATGGTGGAGATTCAATAGCTCCTCTTGCACCGTGGTTGGAAAGTAGTGGGAGTCACATAGAGTAGATAAATAAGTGGTGCCACACTTGACTCCACAAGAAATATTTTGTGATGGGGAGTGTGTAAAACCCTTTGGAACAGCTGCCAGTTGGTCCTTCGTTAGCACTGTTGTCAGAAATACAGGGTGTGCTCTCTACTACAGAGAGCTCTTTTGAGCTGGTCATCTTCATTGGTCGAGAGCCACCATGGTTCTCTAAAACCAAGCTAGAAGGAATCTAAATCAATGGCTAATGTCTTCTTCGGAGAACCAGACAGAGCTGCTGTAATATCCAGTTGAAAATAAATTATTTTGGCTGAGAAAATACAAAGTGCCTGAGTGGATTCTGAAAGCCGTTGTTCACCAGCTCTAGCCTGCAAAAGCAATTGATGGCTTGGGATTGTGGATACCTGCACCTGAAAGAAAGAAAAGGTCTGTAAATCCTGGCTAATTTGGAATTTGTGGAGCAGAAATGACCCACAGCAGAAATGAAAATGTGGAGATTGTGTCAAGAAGAAAAAGAGAGGTCTGCCAGCCACATAGGGATTATCTGTCTGCATGAAATATGAACTAAGAAGAGTTTAGATAAGGCAGCTCATTTTCAAAGTGTTTCTCCACGGTGTCTGACTCCCGACAGGATTTCTGGAAGAGACTCAGACTTCCTGGGAAACATACGTTGTGGTTTAAGAGCATTTCCAAAGCAGGTGGTTGCCATTTAAAAAGGAAACTCCAACGACTAACCCAAGTGAGTCAGCACTGCTGGGCAAGGTCAAAGAAAACAATGGTGGTTTTCCATAGAGGATACGCAGCGGTTTCACCATGCGAAGGATGTTTGTTGATGGGAGCTGATTGAGGTGACAGACCTTCTCCCACGGGAACCGATGGAAGTGTTGGGATGCGCAACAAGTGTATCTCGATGCCAGGAGCTGCTGATCGATGCTTTCCTCGATCTTTTGGCATGGTGGGAAAGGTAACACTTGGACGCCCGAGGCATGGAGTACTGTGGAGTTGATAGCCATAGTGCAGCCCAGGAGAAAGCGGCCTCAGCTGCCCTGCGCATAGTGGCGGCCTCCCAAGCTAACCTGTATCATGTGGGTACAGGTGGGAATTCTACCTGGGTTCCTGGTGTCCTTGAACACTTTAAATTGTCTCGGAACCAGACAAACTGATGATGTGTAATGGTGCTGAAATAAAGCGTTATGGGGTTCAGGGATCTGCCATGGAGTTGGCTAATGCCACGCTAGGGAAAACATTGGGGAGTGTGTTTAAAGTTAGTTTGCTCAGGATATGGGCAATTAAATCACAGCACAGGTATATTCATTGTTAAACTAATGTACGTAAGAATGTATGCAAGGCAAGAGAATAATTAAACTGATACAGGTAAGGTGGGACACTGGGGCTGAGTTGGATACAAACTTTCTAAATTACCATGCCTAGTAACAGTAATTATCAGTAATTATCTGTGTTGCATGGGATGCAGATATTGCCCTGGATGTGTCAGGAATCCTTGGCAAAGGAACACAGAATCAGTTTGTCTGACCTAGTCCCCCAGAATGACTGGAAGAAGCATTCCTCTGTCTGAAAAGGTAGAAAATCAGCCCCTTGGTAGTGGAACAGGATATCTGGGTGTTTGGGGATGAATAAATCGTCATTTGTCTGGATTATTTTTGTGTGTGTGTGTGTGTGTGTGATTATTGAACGTGTGAGAAAGAGCAGAAAGAGTACAGGTAACCCAGGTTCGGTCTAGATCTAGGAAATACAAGGAAGTGGCAAAAACTCTGTGGCTCCTCTGATTTTCCTGTGAGAAGGTGAAAATATAGTTACAGTCTTAGTTTTGGGTTAGAAATGTCCGTCGTGCAGCAGGATGACGTTCTTCGCCGCTGTGGAATACTTCCAACAAATGTGTTGAGTTTTGTCAAGATGGTTGTTTGTCTGTTTTAAAGACAGAGCTCCTGCAGAGTATTGTGAGTCAGAGAGTTTAGTCAGTAAAATTAGAGGACAAAAGCAATTACTAGAAAACTGGGAGACCAGTAACTCTCCAGTACTTTGTCTTGTGTTGCTGCATGCCCAAGAGTTTGGCGAATGCACACCACTGAGAGATCACCTCCCTACAGATAGCCCGTGCTGTCAGCTCCCACACTGCCAGACAGACATTTCTGTGCGAAGGACAAGGCTTTCCCTGAAGCGTACAGGTCAGTGAAGTAGTTGCTGTCATTATACACGAGTGTTTAATTTTTTCTCTGCTTGTACTTTTGATCCAAAAGGTTTGTCCTGTCATCCAGCCACAAAGCGACCAGGGTGCTGCTTACTGAGTCGTCTTGCAGGATTGAATTTCTGATGGGACCCATCTCCTGGTTAATAACTGCAGAAGGGAGCCTGAATTAGAGGGAAAGTGTTGCTTGTTTGCTGGTTTCTTTCACGGGACTACGCTGAGAGCCAAGATCACTTCCCTTTGCATCCTCCAGAGCTTTTCTGTAATTTATTGCTTAACTGGGGTTTGATGCTGTGGTTTCAGGTTTCTGACCTTACTTGGCTAGCTTCAGAAACGCTGATAATTTCTTGGCAGCTCTAGGGAGACTTATCTCCCATTCAAGTAATTTGAAGAAGAAAAATACTCTTTTACCTCACAGCAAACCTCCAGTGAAGGAAATCTGTGCTCGCTGGGGACCATGATGCAGACTGACTGCGTGCTCCTCAGCGTGATAAAATCTGCCTGCACATCCTCCTGTTCGCAAACGGGCCGGGTAATCTGCATGCCCACGTTACAACTGCGGGCTTGGGCTGCAGCTAGACCTGCTAACAACCAAGCTCAGGGCTTGCAGTGGGATTGGGGGTCAGCGCTCTCTGGCTTTGAGGTATATCGTGACAATGGTTTTCTGAGTTTCAGCGAAACGATTTCTCTCTGCTGTCACTTCTTTTGGGCAGGAGCAGCAAAAAACAGCAGAGATCTCCAAGGAAGGAGCTGGGGGGTGCTCTGCATTTACACTGCGGTGCTGCAAACATAATTCTGTGCTGTGTCACGGGAGTCCTGTGAACCAACACCAATTTATCAAAGAAGCATCACCACATCTCACAGTTTTACTAAAAAAGGAAAAGTCTACATTTTATACTGTTTGTATTTAACCAAACTTCGTAGTTCCTGACCCTGAGCTGTGTTTCCTCTCAGAAGAGAGGTGAGATCATTAGATTCTTATAAATTGTAGATTATTTTGAGAACATTGCTTTTGAGGGACTGTTAGAATTGCTATAAATAAATACTCAACCTTAATTATGGGGCAGAACAGTATCTGCTTCTTCTCGTGCACTTTTTAATCAGCTGGTGTCAAAGTACCTTACAAGTATGAAACATGTCATGGTTCCCATTTGTAGTTGGAAGAAATGCTGAAAAGCAGGGAAAATGTTGTTTAGTGTTGTGTGGTGAAGTTAGGAATTGGCAGGTGGGGATGGATCCCAGAGGGGCAAGAAAGGGCACCGTGTGAAATCAGAACAAAGACTGAGATCTAGTGTAACGCTTCTGGGTTTTGTAAGATCTCTCCTGCTTTGGAAACCATGGTGAGGAGGTTGCTGTATGAAATGGGCGTTGCAGTCAGTCTGTTCCGCTGGTGTCCCAATGTGGCTAAAACTTCCAAGGAGAAATTTCCACCTCTATAGGTGGCAGGTTGTGAAACTGTAAGTGACCATCTGGAAACGAAGCCAAAGAGCTGCACTCAGCAAGAGAATAAGAAAGCTTGTGGAATGTGGCTGACAAAGCCATTTTTGGTGACCAAAATCGGAGGCCGTAATTCTGTGGACCCTAAGCGGATTTCCAGGGTTGTGTTTGGTTCTGCCCCAAGCATGAAACGTTCTTGGCTTCACAGGACAGAAAGACAGACCAGGAGAAGAAACGGGTTCCAGAGCTGTGAGGTGGAAGTGGGCATTTGCAGCCTTAAAGAGGGTGTCGATGCCTGTGGTCATCACAGCTTACTTCAGCCACAAAACTCATTTTCATTAAACAAATCACTGTGTTGCCACCGGAGCCCAAAGGGCTTGGGAAAGATGCTGTCACAGAGGAGTGTAAGCATTCCTTGTGGCAAATGTGGAAGACAGACTCCCGCCAACATCAAGGTTGTGGTTTGTTGCTTCAGAAGAAGAGGAAAAGGAGGCCCATCTTTTGGACTGTGCAGAGCTGTTCCCATCTAGAAGATGAACAAATGATTGGAACTGAATATCATTATGACTAATCCTTAGTAACTGGTGACTGTGACTGTAGGCTGCTGGTAACTGGGATGGATTCTCTTTGGAGTGTGGTATATTGGCACCAGTCACTGCCCATCACCCACTCTTGGTGGATTCGCCCGAGAGTCAGCCCTGCAGCTTTATGGTCCAAAGTTCCTCTCAAAAACTAGGAGAGGTGGGAGAACCTTTCTACAAGTGGCTTGATCATGTGAAAGAGCCATGGAAAAATAACAGGTTAGTAGAAGGAGCCTTGGGAGGTTTGTTCTTGGGGCTCCTTTTCAGGTATGCAAAGACGTGAGACCTGAGATCCACAGGAAGGCACTTGGAGGCCTGTGAGTCCTCAGCAGTGGAGGTGGCTGTTCCTGCTGACCTTTTCTGTTTGAAGTTGCAGGTGCATGAGCTTTGGAAGAGCAGTCAGTGCAGGTAGGTACTACACCAAGCTCACTCTGTGCCACAAGGACAGGCCCTGAATTCAACTCTTGAATGTAGAACAATTTTCCATCTCAGTGGTCATTCCAAAGAGAGGATGTTTCTGTTGTGCTTCAAAAGGGAATGTTAGCCAGGTCACCTGGGTTCACTGGTCCCACTCAAAGCACATGCTCATCATGGTTTTCTACCTCCAGTCAGTAGCACCCACAGCAGCTGTGGAACTCAAAAGTTGCTGTTCATGTTACAGGGTCTGAGTTGAGCAAATAAAGCTGATGAGACACAGAGACACCATGAGTCTGTGCAACCTGTGCTTGCCATTTCTGCAGAGAGGGAGGTCAGCCCCCTACCTTCAGTGTTTTGGGCTTTGACAGTGGCTGGTCAGAAATGTCAACAACCCTTCCCAGGCTGGAGTCAAGCGTTTGGGGAAGGGTCTGGTGGGACTTTCCTTTCTTGTCTTTGATGATGTGAGTAACAGGACCAGCCTGGGGCTTTTCTGAACAGCTTTTTCACCTGGCCATTTCAGACAGCCCTCAGACCACCTTTCTCTTCACTCGGTGCAGGAAGGCTATACTGATCCATGGGGTTTTTAAGAATATGTGCACTTTTTAACCTATAAGCATATGGATGGGTATGTCTGGAGTACATGAGTACAAGGGTTCAGTGGCTGAGGAGAAACGTTGCTGTTTGTTGACCACCATGTGACATTAGGTGGGAATAGTAAAACACGCAGCTAAGGGCTGTTGTGACCTTGGGGTGCAAAAGTCTTCCACAAGTCACGGTGCCTCTGCACACGCAAACAGCGTTCATGAAAGAATGAAATCTTCCCTGCAGAGCTGGGTTTGTATCTGCAGGCCTTGAAATAAGCTTCTAACAGCCACACAATGTGGCAACTCATGAAAGGACAGGGAAGCCACTAACTCCTGTATTTCCCCTTTGATTTTACTTCTGCCTCAACTGACAGCGAGTCTTTGAGCTCGATTTCCTTCCCACAGCACTGCTGCCCTTGCCAGAGCAGACACGTATCTGTGTACTGCGTGTCCATGCTGCTTGCAGGTAACTCCTCCTTCATAATTCCTCTTGGGGTCACTCTAGGGATGTGTGTTGGAGTTGTAGCCCAAAGGGTTTGGGATGAAGGAGCTCAGGTTTCCCAGCCCTCCCTCCCACCCTGAGGTGTGACCAAGGACAATCTTGTAGCTGGTCCCACTTCCTCAGATGGCAAAAAAGCCCCTGCATCTCCAGGCTCAGCCAGAGGTTCCTCCCCTGTAGACCAAGAATTCAGTTTGTGCCTACGATCAGTACAAAAGGGACATGCATGAACTATTGACCTGTCACCCACAGTCACTTTTCAAACTCTCTGTAAATCCTCTGACAGGACAGACTGGAGGGGCCTCTCCAGGTCTCTGGTCCAGCCATGGAACTAGACCAGTTTGCTCAAGGCTTTGGACAGTTCGGTTTTGAAGATCTTCAGGGTGGAGACTCCACAGCCTCCCTGTGCTGAGCCGCTCTCCTGGAGCAACAACAACTCCTTATATCTAGTCACAACTCCTGTTGCTGCAGCTCGTGGCTATTGTGTCTTGTCCAGCTGCCGTATGATTTGGAGAGGAGTCTATCTCCACCCTGCCTCGAAGTGCAGCAGTTCGTGGTGGTACAAGTGAAGGCAGTCAGGATGTGCAGATCCCTCAATGTATTTAGCTGTGGTTTTAATCCCAAAATCCAGCACACCTGCAGGGCTGCCCAGAGCAGCCTGGGGAGTTGTGGCAGCAGCGGGTGGTTGTTCTGGACCCTGTTCCTGGAGGGAAGTGCACCATGATCTCTCTCTCCACAGCCAGGAGGAAAGGGGAGCACAGACTAGTGCCCGCGCAAAGCCTTTGGAAAACAGGACTCAGAGCCTCTGTCTCAGGGCTGTACTTCTGGTGTTTTCCAATGCAGCTTCTAACAGAAAGTTAGAACAGCTTGTTCCCTGCTTGCTTCATTCCGGCTTTCCCACAAACATGACCTTCAGGTTGAGACTTTCTGGAGACCTGAGGTCTTCAGCCCGGCTCCACTCCAGCCCAGCCCGCCTGAGGGCAATGGGATGGAAACCCCAGGCCGTGCACACCAGGGAACACGTCCAGCAGCAGCAGCTTTCCATCACTGCAAGCACAGACGCTCCTCAGACTGGTGAATCATCTCAACCTTGTGTAGGAACTACAGATGCTGCCTCTCCTCACTTCATCCCATGACGTGCATCCTGGTGTGTCGGGCATGAAGGCATTTCCCTTGTTACCGGCCGACCTCCCTCTGCCTGCCTGCTCACCCGCCGACTGCTGCTTCCCACACCTTGGTCTTCTATCCCTGCGACCACCCGGCCCAGCCCGGGGCTGCGCTGCGGGGCCAGCCGTGAGGGCTGTCTGGTGCTGCCACCTTAAGGCTTTCTGACTTCAGCAGAGCCCACGCACAAACTGCGCTGGGGGACAGCGGGTGGGGAACTGGGGCGTCCGAGTATGGCATCAAGCAGTTACGTGCCCTGGCTGAGCCCTGCGGCTGCTCCACCGGCTCTCATGGGAAAACAGGGGTTTCAGTGCAGGTCCGTGCACGCAGCCCTGGGTTTCATGGGCTGATGAGAAACCACCCGTTGGGACCTTCAGGACAGAGTTGGAGCAGATGAACCAGGGTAAACTTTCAGAGGAGGTTTTTACAGCACCCGTTTCTGGCAGGGCTGGCACAGAGGTGCCCTGAAGCTCAGGGCTCGATGCTTGTTTTCATCCACTCTCTGCAGGAAACAAGAGGTGCAGATGTTTCTCATGCTGCCATTCAGTGAGACCCGGACAGGCTGGAGAGCTGGGCAGTGAGGAACCAGATGAGGTTCAGTAAAAGCAAGTGCAGGGTCTTGCACCTGGGAAGGAACAACCGCAGGTATTGGTACAGGCTGGGGGATGACCTGCTGGAGAGGAGCTCTGCAGAGAAGAACCTGAGGGTCCTGGTGGATGACAGGTTGGCCATGAGCCACCAGTGTGCCCTGGTGGCCAAGAAGGGCAATGGGATCCTGGGGTGCATGAAGAGGAGCATAGCCAGCAGGTGGAAGGAGGTGATCCTCTCCCTCTACTCTGCCCTGGTCAGGCCTCACGTGGAGTCCTGTGTCCAGTTCTGCGCTCCCCGGTACAAAATAGACAGGGATCTCCTGGAGAGAGTCCAGCAGAGGCCACAAAGATGATGAAGGGCCTGGAGCATCTCTCCTATGAAGAAAGGCTGAGTGACCTGGGGCTGTTCAGCCTTGAGAAGACTGAGAGGGGATCTCATCAATGTTTATCAATATTTGAAGTGTGGGAGACAAAGGGAACTGGCCAACCTCTCTTCAGTGGGCTGTGGGGACAGGACAAGGGGCAATGGCCACAAGTTGGACCACAGGAGGTTCTGCACCAAAGTGAGAAAGAACTTTTTCATGGTGAGGGTGGTGGAACACTGGAACAGGCTGCCCAGGGGGGTTGTGGAGTCTCCTTCTCTGGAGACATTCAAGACCTGTCTGGACGCCGACCTGAGCGACCTGCTCTAGGAACCTGCTTTGGCATGGGGCTGGACTTGATGATCTGTCGAGGTCACTTCTAACTCCTACAATTCTGTGATTCTGTGATTCTGTGGCTACTCTGAATGCTTTTGGTGGCAAATTTTGCTGCCCCTTCTTTCCTTGTGTGACCTGTAGCCTTCCATCCCCAGATGGGTACTTCTGGATGAAAACTCCTGAATCACACTCCGTGACTGGGTCTGAAACTGCTTCGCTGGAGCACCTGGCCAGGAGAAGGCAGAGTAGTCCACAGCAGCTCTCACACCTAGAGACCACAGAAGACATCTTGGCCCTGGTTGGCAGCTTTTCCCATACTGCTGCAAGGTGTGCTCGTATGGACCCACCTGGACTCTTTCCACAGGTGCACTCAGGTGGTGGGATCCTTGTGCCATGAAGCTGTCTGTGAGAGGGGCCCTTTGCTCTCAGTTCTGTAAGACCTGCACAGGAAAACAGGTCACATTTGAAAGAACTAGTGAATTGTTCACCCTGAGTACAAAGGCTGGGGATGGTGCTTCAAGAGCTGTTTGTGCTTCTTGTTATCCAACTCTGGTTTCTGTGTGAGTAGTGTAACAAATCAGAGTTTTCTTTCCTTTCTTCTGTGTTTCACCCGTGACACTAACTGCAGAATGATCTCTCCCTGTCCTTATCTTGACTCCAGACCCTTTCAACATATATTTTCTCCCCTGTCCAGCTAAGAGGGGAGTGATAGAGCAGCTTTGGTGGGAGTCTGGCCTCCAGCCAGGGTCAAACCACCACACAGGTTTGGGAAGCTCCTCTTCTCTGCAGGTGGGGAGGTGCTGTTCCTGTGGAGGAGCCTGGCGTTTTGCCATTGGGAGAAGTGAAGCAGGGTCAGTCCACTGGAGAACTTGATGTCTTCAGGCATCTACTCAGTGTTCTGGACAGTTTAAAACAATCATGGAAAATATATTTCCTTTAAAGGCTTCCTTGCAGCCACCACCTCTGGTCCTTAGTCCTTCCCATGGAAACATCACCACTTACAGACACCTCCTGGGTGAAAGGAGTGTGGGGATTTTTGTTACACAAACCCACAGTTGCACAGCCATAGAAAATACAAAGCTGAACACGGAAAAACAAGCTTCTTATGTGCAGTTGCTCTGAGACTGCAACAACTGCTATGGGCACAAGTAACTCATAGATCTTCTGAGATGGAGCACCAAAGGTAACCAACTAGCTAATAGTAAGATCTTGTCCACGTTCTCATCGTTTATGTTTCACTCCATATGCTCCCACTGTTATTAATCAAGCTGTGAGCAGGGCTGAGCCAATGTTTCAAACCAAACCAGTTATTTTTCTTATTCACAAAAAAATAAAACATACATTTCCAATGCACATTCAGTTTGTGACACATAGCTATCGTTAGGGGCATCACACCGAAGTCAAACCTGTATCACCGCCATGGTAAGGCACAGCAATCTGCTGTTTCCAACACACCAACAAAAACACACAAACACTGTGACTTGTATTCAAGCCATTGTTTATACTGACAGAAAAAGTGCAGATAAAATAATGAAAAAATTGATAACAAGAGCTTGACACTGCGTTATTCATGAAAATAGCAAAATAATAAACTCTGCACTCTAGCAACAAGCACACTGTGCTCTTGGAGATAATTAACAGACATTTCAGATCATCAAAATTGTGTGTTTGAGCATTTTCATTGTAAGTGGATTAATAACTTTTGGGCAAAAAGAGCTGGGACTAACATACGTTTTATTTTTGCCATTAAAATTACTTACAGCTTCCTAATAGAATCACTGTAAGTTCTTTAGCTCATCATCTGCTGCTGCCTTAATGGACTGCTGAACAAAGGGCAGAATTCAGGAGATGGTGAATTGCTTGACAGAACAATGGTCAATTTGTACTCAGTGAGTAGGACTCACATTTTCTCCTGCAGTTAAGCCTGGCCTGCCAGCGACAGTCTGCTCTCCAGAGCGTGCTGTCTCTTCTGGTACTTCCCTCCTCTTCTTGGATTTCTCTATCAGTCACTACTTGTTTTCTTTCTTATCTTTAATTCTTGTCCCTTGAGGCTTCTCAGGTGCCCGGGAGTAAGACAGGAGCATTGAGATTGTTAGTGAACAAGGCCAGAGGAGTCTTTTGGGCTTTGCAGATTGCCAGGAGAAGCCACACGTTTCTTATCCATCTGAGGATGCTCCTGCAGCCGGCAGCTATCAGCCCTCTGCAGGGATTGAAAGCTCTCCAGTTGGGACCCCTCCATGGGTGCCTGCCAAGCTCATATCTCTTACTGTGGCAGCAGGAACCACATCCCCAACATGCAATTCACACATGCTCAGTACAAGGAAGACAAAGAGCTGTTGGAGCAAGGCAGAGGAGGCCATGAAGGTGACTGGGGGCTGGATCACCTCTTCTGTGAAAACAGGCTGAGAGAGTTGTGCTTGTTCAGCCGGGAGAAGGCTCCAGGAAGACCTTACTGCAGCTACCTAAAGGGGCTACAGGAAAGCTGGAGAGCAACTCTTTATCAAAGAGTGTAGTGACAGGACAAGGGTAATGGCCTTAAATTGAAAGAGAACAATTTTAGATTGGCTATTAGGAAAAAATTCTTCACTGTGAGGGTGGTGAGGCACTTGCACAGGCTACCCACAGAAGCTGTGGCTGCCCCCTTCCTGGCAGTGTTCAAGGACAGGTTGGATGTGGCTTTGGGCAACCTGGTCTAGTGAGAGGTGTCCCTGCCCGTGGCAGGGGGTTGGAACTGGATGACCTTTGAGGTCCCTTCCAGCCCCAACCAGTCTGTGGTTGTATGACGCTATGACACCAGGGACATCCCACTGCCTGTGAGACGCATGCCCAGCGGTGAATGCCTGTACTTGGTACTGTGTAAGGTTAATGAATAGCCACAGCAAACATCCAAGTTCATGCAGGTGCTCCAAGCCTGCATTCACTGTCCTGTAAACCTGGGAAAAACTGCAGCGAGACTCCTGCCGGCTGCATTGCTGGTCAGGCCATACAGGGCAGTCTGTGCCACTCACATTGGCCATCTGAGCCCACACTGGCAAAAGCGACCGCGCTCGGTTTGCTTTGGCGTTTCCTTGTGTTTGATGTCCTGTGGTTTAGCTCCCCTGTGGTTTAGTCTTGGCTTAAGGCCCAGGGAGCAGATACCAGCTGTCATTCCTCTGTAGAGACCAGCACAGCAGGACCCAAACTAGGCACAGCTTTACTTTTTCTGTAGCATCTGCTGTGTCTGCAAGACCGAGCCTAAGGCAAGCAAACAAAAGGATCGAGTTTGAGAATCTAATGTCTGCACACCTTGGCACACAGAGACAAGTCAGCTAACACAAGCTTCTACACAAGGCTGCTGGGCAAATGTGGCGTCATGAGAGGAGACAAGAGACCCTGAGCTGAGCAACACGCTCACAGTGTTGGGAATGGCTGTCAGGAGGCAGGAGCTGACAGCGCGCATCCAAATAACCATGGTGCATCATGCTGAACGTGTGTGGAAGCGGTCCAAGCAGACAAATGCACCCCTTTACCAGAACAGGAATGTCTTCACCCTCACAGCCACCAAGCCTGGAGGAAGGTGATGGCAACAGAGTCACTTCTGCCTTCATTGTACCTAAGGAAATCACAACAGCAGGTACATCTCAGCAGTAATACTTCTCTTCTTCTCTTCCTTCTGAGATGTGCTGAGCACATGCAGCTCCAGATGCTTTCCTGGGAAGGCAGAGGTGTTCAGGAGCCATCAGAAATAGGCTAACGAGCTTGGAGTGAAGAGAGAGGATTATCACTGAATTACCTACTAGGAGACAGCATTACCCAAGTTACTCTGCCATGGAGCGCCATAAGCATAGGAGAAAGATGCAATTCTCTTTTGAGCCACATTAGCTTCCTTTTTGTTTTTTGTTTTAGGTTTTTTGTTTTGTGGTTTGTTTTTTTTTTTTTTACTTATGTATTTATTTATTCATAAATAACTGAATCGAGGACCTAACTGTGAAAATGCAACACACCCAACTGTCCTGCCAACACCCGGAAACAGTGGCGAAAACGCTCCCTGTGAAACACTCCCTCTGCCAGAAGATCTGAATCATATGATTCCAGAATGAGACCAAGTCATCAAATTATTTTTTATCTTTTTAACCTCTGTTCTGAAATGTCTGGCAACCAGCATCTTTGCTAGGTCATAGTATCAGTCCTCATCAATGTACTCTGCACCTAGACTTGATGCTTTATCACAACTGGGTAATCAGGTGCATTAACCACACTTGACAAGCAAGGAAACAGAGATGAGTGCTCACATCGCCCTCGCAGGACAAATCAGCTGCAGAAACTCAATCAAGATGCTTTTGTCTCTGACTTCCAAACCTGGACTTAATCACCTCATCAATTTCAAAGGTGTCTCACTGATCTCATACTTCAGAAAAGCAGGATGAGTTTCCACACATGGATTTAAATGCATCTCTCATAGAAACAAACAAAAAAGAAACCCAACAAAGAAACCACCCAACAACAAACAGGATTTTAGCCAGTACCTCTGTCCAGAATTCCCCTGGATGCTCCCACTACAACAAAGAAAATCCCCACGGTATCAGTACTAAAAAAAGGAAAAGAAAAGCAATATATTCACAGCTGTCAAGAGCTTAAAGAACAAGAAACCAAAACCAGCAGCTGAGACAAATCAACAGCCTATGGTGTTGGGGCGTAAGCCATATTTTTCTGACAGTTTCACAGGAGAGTGTGAGTCAAGGCAACTGCTGCCAGTCATTTTCCAAGTGAGTAGGAGCCTTCCCAGAGTTTGGGCACAGCCCAGAGGCTTAACAGTATCTTCACGAGTGCTGGTACCATGACCTGTGCAAAGCAGCACTTTGATTCGTTATCTCTCTGTCCTGGGGTTAAAATTGTAAATGCCAAGCTCCGCTTCACGAACTGAAGTTGAAGTAACAGTGGGAATGTCATAGCCTGAGGAACTAAGGCCTGTAGGAGAATCTGAACTTGAATTCAGTGATTAGTTAAAACTGAGCCAGCTTGTTTTGATTGCTGCATTTCCCAACTAATGTGACAAGGATACCAGAATTTTGACCAGTAACTACCACCGTTTAGTCATTTGCTGAACTGCTGGAACCTTTACTGGGCGGTGTATGTGTGGCATCAGTCCAATATAATCTCAAGCTACATGAAGTATCAAGTCAAGATAAAGCCATTCTGCTCATATTTCAGTTTGCCTTTAGCACCTGGGGCTGTCTGGGGGTAACTTGGTTCAGAAAACAAACTTCTTTCTTTTGCTGATGCCTGCAGCAGTCTGACTGCTTGCAGCTGTCACTAGAGCCTGACTCACGGATGTCCTACAGCACCAGCATGAAGGTATCTCTCTGGGGTGAAAAAAATGAGGTCCAGGACCTGACTTGCTTTTGGCATCAAGTTCAGTCATGGCTCTTTAAGAGTGAGGGATGTGTGTGGGTGTGGGATGGGATGGGATGGGATGGGATGGGATGGGATGGGATGGGATGGGATGGGATGGTACCGCCTGGATCCAGGCAAAGCCATGCAGGGGTTGGACC
>VXBZ01002651.1:67169-83252 GCA_013399135.1 Heliornis fulica
GGAGCGGGCTGTGCTTCAGTTTGTGACATCTAAAAGCCCTTTCTCTAGGACAGCACGTTTCAGCCGTCCCTCCAAAATCTGCCAAATGGAGAAATGAAATAGATCATTTGTATTTATTGCTTGCATATAGTCCAAAAGATTAGCAAAATCACATCAGGGCCATGCTAACCACCATCTTAACAAGTAATCGCTTTTAATGATGCATTTCTAGTGCCAGTGAAGTGCTAATGCCCTTCCCAACCCCACTGTAAATGCCAAGTACCTAATTCCTTGCACTGCTACAGTGTGGAATTGAAGACACAGCTTTTAAATAGCAACAGCAACAAGAAGACAGGGTATCAAAACCCAACTCTCACCCCCCCAAACCAAAGCAGGGTCTGGGGCTTTGCTACTGTTGCACTACCTTCCAACAACATGCCCCCAAGGCTGTGCTCAGTGTTACTGCCTAGCAGGGGAACTTGGACCTGCACTCCCGGGGGTGGCGTCCAGGCAGATTGTCTACCTAGAGGCAGGGTAGCTCCATGACAAGCTCCCGCCGTGAGTGTAGAGCTGACAGGCTTATCTCTGCAGTCACCCTGCTGAAGGGATTATGTCTCTTACAGATCACAACAGATGCAGGGTGGCGGTTACCAGTCTTACTACATGTGTACACTCCTTTTAGGGATAAAATGGCCCTGAAACTCCAGCATGGACTTGCCTTTTACCATGTTTCTGGGAGCTGGGGTCTGGGGAGATCTCCAGGAACAAAGATATAAAATCTTTTTTTAATTAATATTAAAAAATATATATAAAAATAAATTACATACCCCCTTATTATCAATATTTCCTTCTAGGAGAAGTAGACTAACTCAAAACATGCCTCGTCTTTCAGATCAAAAGAAACCCAAGTATGAGGACATAATTCATTGCTGAGCCTTTGAAAATCCAAAAAAAGGTCCCTTACCTTGTGTTCCCAGACAAAATGTAAAATACTTACATAATGGTTATGGACACAGTTTGGACAGGATAAGTGTATTTGTTTTTTTCCACTCACAGAGCATTTGATACCTGCTACAGCTCCCATTTTTCACTGCCCTGAGCTGTTGCACTCCAAAGACAAAGGTCAAAGATCAGCTGAAGGTCTCTGAATAAAAGCACCTCAAAAAAGTCACTACAGAGCAAAGGCCCTAAGGAAGGTTATGGTGATATTCTTGACGCTACATTCAGCTCATTTTCAGGGATATACTTTTTTATCTTGGCAGCTTCACAAGAAGTTTGGAAATGTCTTCAGTCTCCAGCACTGCTGGACCAACGTGGTAGTACTGAACGGGTATAAAACAGTGAAGGAAGCTCTGGTCCACCAGTCGGAGAACTTCGCAGACCGTCCGTACTTTCCAGTATATGAACACTTGGGCTATGGACATAAATCTGAAGGCAAGTCCCTTGGACAGGCACATTCCCCACTGGCACTAGCACAAGGAGGACTGGGTAGATGGAATATTTTTCTCAGTACAGTGCCACCTTCCCAGCCAATCTCCTTGCATGTCTGTCACCCTATGGTGGTGACAAAATCAGATTTGATGAAAAGGAGGCTCCCCTCAATGGCTGTAGTACAGCTCCTAGCACACACCTCTCCAGCAGTGGCAGGACACTGTCAGTGGCAGAACACTCCTGACAGCGCTAGAGCTGGTAGCTCCCAACACCCTGTGGTTAGTGCTTATGCTCACACACTGTGTCGCTGTCATCACCACGGGGGAAAAAAAAAAAAAGGTAACTTTTTTCCAAGCAGAGTTTTATCCAGCTGGCTGGATGTCTCATCCTCAGCTCCTGTGTGGAGGCACTGGCTGCCACCCAGTTCACACAAGCTACGAGTGCAATGCTGAATGGTTTGTGGGAGTGTTTCCCTTATCCTTAGCAGCACTTGCTCTCAGTGAATCCCCCCTCCACGTTCACGAGCTGTGCCCATGCACGAGAAGGTGCACGTATCCATGTTTACAATTGTTGTATGAACAAGGTGTACAAGATCAGATTCTTTGATTTATCCACACAGACCTGTAGCTCCAAACTCATATTTGCTATTCACTGTCAAACTGTGCTTGATGTACAGGTCAGAGCTCCTGACATTTCTTGCTCATCCAAAATTCCAGGGATTGTTGTAGCAAGATATGGGCATATCTGGAAGGAGATGAGGAAATTCACACTCTCTACGTTGAGGAACTTTGGGATGGGAAAGAAATCCTTGGAGGACCGAGTGACAGAGGAAGCTGGCTTTCTATGCTCTGCAGTCAATTCTGAAGAAGGTTTGTCACATCTAGAAGAATAAGGAAATCACAGAAAAAGACAATACAGTGATGCAGAGAGAGCAGTAACACTACAGCCACTCTCGTTTGCATGCAGTCCTCTCTTCCTGAGCACTTCCTAAGCAGTGTTTCTAGTCTATAGGTAGTAGACACTCTGCTCTACCTTGAAGCCATTTCTGCTTTACACAATGGGGCTGCTGTAACACTAGTCCATCTGAAAAAGGAAACAAACATTAAATTAACAGAAATAAAGAGGTAAAATATAATTCTTCCCAGAGCTGGATAACTATTACATTTTGAAATTTAGTGGAACATGTTATCACATGCAATGGAAGTACAGCTGAGAGTTTTCACAACACATCACCTGTCGTCTAGACACAAAGCAAAGTGTTATCTGTCAAGTCACAGAACAGCCCTGCGACTCAGCTTTTCTTGGGGGTTTTCTCCCTTAAAAAAGGATCAACCAAATCCTAGTAGGAGATGAGAAAAGTTTCACTTCCTACTATGATGCATTTGCACTTTGAGTGGCTTGGGGGCTTTTTCTCTTGGAGGCATCAGAGAGGCATTTGTGTATTCTCATTACTGACAGCTGAGGTGCAACCACTTGGTGTTGCTTAGCTTCAGTGCTTGGTCTCTGTTTCCATTTGTAGGTCGTCCTTTTGATTTACGTTTTCTAGTAAATAATGCAGTCTGCAATGTGATCTGCACCACTGTCTATGGAGAGCGTTTCAACTACGGTGATGAGACATTCGAGAAGCTGTTACATTTGTTTGAAAACTCATTGAATGATGAAGCTGGATTCCTGCCTGAGGTAAACCAAGAGCAGAATATATTCTGTAAGAAGCTGCCCTCTGATGCTTGAGAGCATTGTTTTAATTATTTTTCTCTTTGCATCACATACCTTCTCTGTCTTTCTCTCTGGTTCTGACAGCTTCTTAACGTGGTGCCTGTTTTGTTGTGCATTCCTGGAGTGCCACAGAAAGTCTTTGGAGGGCAAAAGGCATTCATGGACTTCATAGACGTGCTCATAGATAAGCACATGGAGACCTGGAACCCTGCTTACACTCGAGATTTCACTGATGCATTTTTAAAGGAAATGAAGAAGGTAGGATGACACCATAGAACCTCAGGGTTCAGAGGCAATTTCTCTGCCTATTTTCAGATTGTTGATAGAAGCTGACTTTCCTCATAAAGCTGTGTGAAACCTCTTACTAACTTCCTAGTTTTTCATTTCATGTTTTATCTTCAGAAGGTGTTAACAACTTCCTGTTGTAACCTCATTTATTGTCTTCAGAGATACATTATCTGCTGATGTTCTTGTTTCCATATTCTACCTTCATGTTTCCCTCAGAGTCTACCAATTCCCTTGATTCCAGCCTACACTATTTTGAAGGCATTTAAAAGGCAGTGAATTTAGAATTTATTAATATGCCTAAGTCTGTGCCAGGGGACCAGACAGTATGCAAGACTCTGGGCCTTAATAAATTGGAGTCTCAAAATCAGTTACAGTAATGCAGCAACAGACTTACTTTTTGGTATCATTCATCCTAACATCTACTGTAGTTTCCATTTTGCAAATGAGGAAGACCAAGGACCTAGCACAAAGCACAACTGCTTCCTCTCCTTAAGAGCCCACAGCATCAGAGGCATGCAAGTAGATAAACGGAGGGAAGGATGGAGAAAAATGGTGATGGGCATTCACTGCTGGAGCTGGGTGGTTCTTCAGTCCTTTGGAGATTGTCCATTGTGGGATGAGCAGGTTTTTCTTGTTTGTGATGGCTTTTGTCTTATAGCAGGTATAAATAAGTGTCACTAAATACTGCTAGGCTTGTTGGTGCCTTGGTGGGTCAGGATGCTCCAGTGAAAGACTGGGTGGTTGCAACCCTTTACAGCTGGCAGCTTTGGTGGTACTCTGAGGTAACTTTGGAGTCCAAATAAATGGAGCTGTCCTGCTCTTCTACGTACTCAGACTATTTGTATCTATGCAATACATCAGGATGTTTTCTCCTTAATTCAGGATTTTACAGAGGGTGGCTGTAAAGCTCATTTGCCATAGGATGAATGTGTAGATGCCAAATGTAAAATGATTACCCAATCTAGGCTTTCCCAGATAATCAGGAGTTGGACTCAGGATAGTCTGTGATTGTCAGTCCATTGCCTGTCTTTAAATCAAGTTACAACTTGGAAAGATGGCATCTCCTTCAGAAAGTGTGTCTTTGAATTGCTTGCTAAGAACTAGATCCCTTCAGATCAGATGAAGGTCTAAATGTGAACCTCACTGTAATGAAAAGGAGTCTTTCCTTTGATTCAGTCAGGCACAAAGTCAGTATAAAAATCAAAGCTACCTGCGTCAGCTGTATGTTTCTGCACATGGATTCACTAAATTTCAAGTGCCTACCTGCGTCAGCTGTATGTTTCTGCACATGGATTCACTAAATTTCAAGTGCCGGATGAACAACAGTAGCAGGTTCTGCCTTGGAATTGCTCCCACCATGGAGTCCTCAGGCTGGAGTGCTGCTCTGTGTAATGAACTCTGCCATGCTGTGGGCGCCAGTCACCTCCAGTCCATGCATTACCACCCTGGCTCACATGGGCAGAGCATGACCTGTGTTACTCTGCACCGAGCAGTACAATTTGGGGGTGGATTTGAGGCTGATTGCGTTGACTCTTGTCACATCTTCTGACAAGGTCCCCTGACAAGCCAGTCTGATAAATCCTTCTAGTGGGCTAACTTTGGTCAGGTCAGTCCCAGAGCTCCTTTGTCAGAGATCTTTTTTTTTTAATAACAATTGAGTCTTAAATGCCTTATTAATCACTATCCATATTACAACAGCATCAGAATATACAGAATAACTTATCAGAGACTAGTCCCCACGAAAAGAAAGTATAAAGTGGATTAGAAAAGACAAGCAGATGAACTCATGCAGAGAGCTTGTCATATCTCATATGCTAACAAATTTGAGCTCAATTAGCATTTGGATGGGAGACCAGTTTTGCTGAAATTGGTGTTGCAGATTTAATGGGCAGCAATGATACCCTGGTTTTATTTTTTATTCTTTTTATTGCAAGAAAATAGCAGGGCAGAAGCAGCAAGAATCTGTAACATGTAGCTATAGATATCCCCCTTAAAATACTGTTAATTTTGCATGCTGCATGAATTCAGCCTCCTCTCTATTGAGTGGGTTTTGTGATCTGATCAAACCTGAATAGCTGTGTTCCACCTCCTCGGAGGAGGATGTTACAGCAAATAACAGACAGGGGCCTGCTGTCTGTGTTGAGAGCACAGGGCATTCACTTCTGTCCTGCAGACCAGGTGTAGTGTTCAGCTCTCAGGATATGGGGGTAACTTGATGACCTCCAGATACAGGAGGTAACAGGGTTACTGAAGTACTTCGGCCATATTCAAGCCATTGCCTGTGTTGTGCTCTACTGTTCTGATGACCTTCTTGGTCAGCAAAAATGGATCTAGTACTACTCAGTACTTCTCCAGAACAATGGAAGTACCCCAGCTCAAATCACCCACTCACTCTTTTGCTCTCCGCAGGGTAAGGTGGCTGAAGAAAGTGGTTTCAACTATAACAACCTTCGTCTGGTGACTGCAGACTTGTTTGCAGCTGGTTCTGAGACCACCTCCACCACTCTCCGGTGGGCATTTCTGTACATGGTTCTCCACCCAGAAATTCAGAGTAAGTCAGAAGACAGGCAGAGCTGCGGTGTCTTCCCTTCAACCCTCATTTTTCTGCGAGGAGACTGAACATCTTCTCTCCATGGTTTGGGGATTTTGCAATGAGGAACAGCTTTGGTGATTGCTGGTCTAGCAGAAAACAGGAGAAACACTCCCCAAACATAGCTGTCCTGGCAGGGACCAGTGACGGGCGGGGGTGTCCTGATAAAGACTGGAGTTGTAAGGGCAAGTTTGCTCTTGCCTTCATTTTGAAGTCTACCTGGGGACTTTCAGTAGCCAGAATGCTGTTTTAATTCTCTAATGCTGCATGTCCAGGTGCCCCTTTAGCTGCACAGAAGGGTCAGTTAGCATGTTGAGTGTCAAAACTTTAATTAAAGACATATGCACAAAGAATAGTCCTACAGATGCTCTGAGCAACTAAAATCAAGTGCATTCCCCTCTAGTTTCCTTTCTCTAACTACTTGCTCTGCTCTCACCCAGTGTCTAGTGTCATGCAGCCGACCTTCCTACAGCTTGTACCAGTCCCTTCTGTTCCTCTAAGAGTGCTCTAATTCCTATCCATGCCGCTTTCAGGTAAGGTCCAAGCAGAGATCAACAAGGTGATTGGCAGAGAGAGATCACCCACCATGAAGGACCAAGTGAACATGCCCTATACGAATGCTGTGATCCATGAAGTGCAACGTTATGGGGATATTGTTCCTCTCGGATTACCTCACATGACATACCGAGACACCGAGTTGGAAGGCTTCTTCATCCCCAAGGTGACAGTGACCAGATAAGCAATGCGGCATCCTCCCAGTGCAGGTGACAGGCATTGGGGTGTGGGTGACCCCACGCAACTCTGTAGCATGGCACTGCCAGCCCCTAATTCCAGTCACTGGTGAGCACTGAAGTAGGACATCTTGAAATGCTAAATCCAGGCAGATGGTCACATTTATGCTCTAGGTTTGCACCATTTATGTGGGAAGCCAACTGCAGTGGCAACTCAGTGCAAAGGTTTTCTTTCCTCTCAGTGAGCTGTGACATTCACTGCCTGGGTTGAAAAGAGGAAGTAATGGAGCCTAACAGGTTCTCTGGAGGCACACAACACCAGGCTATTTGCTTTCTTAAGATGGCCACAGTTAAAACTCTGATCTCTGAAGCTATTCCAATGCCACTGATAGTGCCACTATGACAGGCAGCTGCCCTGGCAGCACGGATAGCAATGCAAGCCAGGCTTGCGGCTTTTTTAGCTTTGCAATATCTCCTCTAACTGACATGTGAAACAAGAAGCTTTGCAATTTACCATGGCCCTTGCAAAAGTTGGACTTTGAAGACTGTCAGTCACCTTTTTCTCTCTAGCTATAAAACAAGTCCACCATGAATTCATGAAATTGGCATTTGCATGCCATGGCCTTTGTAAGGATACAAACTGCAAAATTCAGACTCTTCAGAGCACAGGGCAGCCATCATATGTCACTGGCACAGTGCCCTGCCTTACCTCTGCCTAAAAGAAGAATCAGAAGAGGAGATCAGTGCCTTATTCTGAAGTAGCAAGCGATGGTTCCTATTAGATGGTGGACATGGGCTAAAGAGGGACCAGCAGTGATTCACTGTGCCCAGATAATGATGCTGTTCTCACATAAATTGTTTTCTGTGGAGGAGTGCAGGGGACAACAATCATTACCAACCTGTCTTCCGTGCTGAAGGATGAGGAGGTCTGGGAGAAGCCAAACGAGTTTTACCCTGAACACTTCCTGGATGCGAACGGACAGTTCGTGAAACCAGAGGCCTTCCTGCCTTTCTCAGCAGGTAAATGTGAGGGGAGGATCCAGCTGCCAGCGAGAGGCACAGCAGGAGTGATCTGCTCATCCAACGGCGATTCCAGTGTGGTTTAATATTCTCTTTCACCAACACTTTCTACTCCTTCTCTTGCAGGTCGCCGTGCCTGCCTGGGGGAACAGCTGGCCAGGATGGAGCTCTTTCTTTTCTTTACCACTCTCCTGCAGAAATTCACCTTTGTACTTCCCAAGGACCAGCCCAAACCACGGGAGGATGGTCACTTTGCACTCACGAGCTCCCCACACCCATACCAGGTGCAAGCTGTCCCAAGATAAGTACACACCACTTTCACTCGGAAACCACCACCAATGCAAAAAACTCTGTCAGAAATGTTGCAGCTTTAGGCAGGATCATGCTGGGTTCCACTCAAGACCTCTTAAGTGTGCAGATGTCTCCAGCTGTGTCAAGTAAGGATCTGGTCTACAATACAGTTTATTGTAATTCTAGTCCTGGACCATGAATCAGACAGCTGTAACAAGTTATAAATGATGATCAAGTTTGCAAGTACATATATGCCTCATCAGCCAGCTCTGCTGTGCTTTGGGCTCTCGTGGGCTGCAGAAGTAGTTCACTGTGCACACAGCTACTGAACGAATTCTCAGTCCTGGATTAGTTTACTGAAATACAATGGCATTCTGGGTAAAAGACAATTCTGGGGTCTTGCCAATTTTAGGAGCACTAAAATTGCCTCTCAGCCAGTGCTGTCCCACAGCAGCATGTGCCTCTGCCTGGTGCTCAGGGGAGTCCAGCTCTGGCTCAGTTCCCACTGGGTTCCTGAAAAAAACAATCCATGGCCTGTCAGCTGATTTGGCATGTGCTGCTGGGAGGGAGAGGACTTCAGCTCCAACAAGGTGACATTTAAACTCAGTTTCACAGCACTGTTCCTGAATAATCTTACCATCCAATAGATAGTTTCCTGTCATTCCTCCCTGCTTATTGCATACTCCTGTCTATTGCACTGCCTTCATTGATAGCTCAAAAGAAGGTTTTAATCCAGAGAAATGCCTGACAATCCTTAGGTGACACTATGCCTCCTGTAAACACTAAGAAAAGAGCACATAAATAATTCATATGGTGTTTCAGATGCAGAGCAGGCAATTTGTGAAATACGAAAATTCTTATAAATATAATTTAAGAGGAAACCCTCTGCTATCTAGTTCCTGAAAATTGCTTTTTTCAGCATTACATGAAGTCGTCACTTGGGCAGGTTTGGAACTCAAAGGGATGGTTGTGCTGTTTGAAACAGCGCAGCTGTGGGTCTCAGAGCTACATGTCTTTCTTCCTGCAGTACTCCTGACAAACTTTTGCAAGGTGTTATTATACATTGATGTTTAGATTAGTAGTAACTATCTTTTAACCACGTGGCTGAATAGACCACAGTGTAAAGGAGCTCCTATGCGTAATCACAACTAAAAAAAATAGGTAACTCTGAAACTGAGTCTGTGTGTGCACACATTCATATCTCTCTAATAGTAATTTTGGCAGGTATGAAAGCTCTTGAATTATGCAATTACTTAATACCATTGGTTTTTACTCCATCATGAAGTGCACATTTATGTTTTTAATCTACAAAACAACCTGAAAGAATAAAAGTGATATGCAAAACCTTCTCTCTCACCTTTCTTCTTTGTGCTTGTCTCACAGACCTGCCTCAGATACTTGACAATTCTCTCCCTACAGCCAGCACCTCACTTGTTCCAACACCTTTTTGGAGTTACTTTTTGGGTTGGATCAATGACACTGAACTGAACATGCCTGGGTCTATAGCTTCCAGCACACGTCTAAGTGTAGTTAAAAAAGAACTGTCAGAGAACTAAACTCTAACAGAAATTATTCCACCCATCACGTATTTGTACAGAAGGTGTGAGCAGTCTTTCATACCACACATGGAAGGAAAGTCGATCTGCAAGTCCAAATGTCAGCTGGTGTAGCACTTTGGAGGCATTAGGGAACCAAGAGGTCACTGCAAAATGCCGATCGGGCATGTTCATAATCGGGAAGGGGCCAAAAATGGCCCCAATGTTGGGAGCTGGGGGCAGGTGCCGTCACAGCGGTGCGAGGGGCCCCTTGCTGAGCAGGGCCCTGCTGCCTCCCGCCACCCACCGCTCGGGGCCTGCGCCTGGAGGTCACCGTGGCGCCATGGACTGGGGGGCTCACCAGGAGCCTGCGGCAGCCGCGGCGCCTTCCCCGGCCGCAGCGCCCTCTTCAGGGAGGCTGTCGCCGGGGCGAGGCACTTAACGGCCACGCCTCAGTGAGCGTTGAGAGGCTAAACCCACCTCTCCTCACAGCGACCCCGCATCCCCGCCCCTCCGCCGGCCGGCTTCCCCTTCCCTCCCGCTCTCACAGTTCTCTCACTGCCCGCACAACCTGTGAGGGACTGTGCGGAAGCCACCGCCCCGGGAGGCGGGTCACATCACGGCCCTGCCCACCCGCGGCCGGCCGTGATTGGCATTTCTTTCGACCGATCAGGTAGGAGGCCGCTGTCCGTTGGTATTTGACAGGCCCAGAAAGCTGGAGCGGCAGGGCAGCCGCCCAATAAAGGGTCGCCGTGCCGGTGCGCGTTCCCACGGGCGGCGGGGAAGGGGCGGGGCGCAGAGCCGCGGCTGCAGCGGCAGGATGGCGGTGGCGGGCAGAGGGGCGGCGGTGGCGGCGGTGAAGCCGATTTTCAGCCGGGACCTGGGGGAAGCGAAGCGGCGCGTGCGGGAGCTGTACCGCGCCTGGTACCGCGAGGTGCCCAACACGGGTGAGGGGGTGCGGTGCCGGCCGCGCATGCGCGGTGAGGGTATGGTGGGGGAGCGCGAGCTCAAGGTCGTAGCGGCCGCTCCGTAGCCGTTGGGTTCTTAAAGGGGCCGGTTCCCCGGCTCCCCCTACTCTCCATCCCCGTTGGGAGGGGTTCTGCTTCGGTCACTCGCTGCCCTTTCCCCGCCCTGGCCCTCTGGTGTGAGGCAGGCGAGCACGACCGTTCTGGCCCTCACGGCGGCTGCGGGCAGCACAGGCCCGGCGGGCTTGCGTTGCCTACCCTGGAGGGGGGAGGCCGGTCTCCTCACGCCTCGCTCTTCCTGGCTAAGCAGCGCAGGAATCGGGCTGCACCTTTCCAGAAAAGGGGTGTGTAGCGGGATGACCTGCCCCCGCCCCAAGGCCGCCCTGGGACCCCAACCACGGCTGAGCTGTTCGTTTGCTCGAAGTAAATCGTACCTGGGAAGCTGGGACGTGTTACAGGAGCGGGTGTCACGTTTTGTGTTGCGTGCTGGCAGTGGAAGACGCGAAAAGAAATGTGGGTGACATCTGTGGGTGTTGTGTCTTTCTAGTACACCTGTACCAGCTGGACATTACAGTGAAGCAGGGGCGTAAGAAGGTGCGAGAGATGTTCCTGAAGAATGCCCACATTACAGACCCACGGGTGATAGACATGCTGGTTATTAAGGTACAGACAAGTTGTTTCCATTTTGTCACTCGCAGATAGTGCGAGTGGGTAGTTGGTGGAAAGCGTTGTGGAGGAGAAGGACAGGTCTATTTTGGCTTGCACTGTGGAGGAGTTGTCTCTTGCAATCCAGATCAGTTTATCTCTGTCAGCAAACCTGATGATAAGAGATCGAGCTGCTTTAGTGTGCAGAGGAATAGATCAAGAGTTGCTAGAATATGCATTTCTGCCATTCGGTGTACTGGCTCTGCCCGTTTGCAATGTGTAAAAGAGGAAATGTTAGCAAGCAAAGCAGTAGTTTAATTACTATGGATTTGGGGTGTGTGTGTGTTTATTTAGAAACAATGGCAGCCAAAGAAACGGGCAAAAGATGCCGCTGGCTAGTTTACTATATTAAAATGGCAAACTCTGTATAGTACTTCCTTTGTCTGGGATATGGCTTTCTTCACCAATTCTGAAAGATACATCGGCTTTGGGTTGTAAAACACCTGGAGTCTATTACATGCTTGGTTATGCCTGGTTCAAAGCAATAATCAACATACAAAATGTAGAGTAAGGCTTCAGAATGGGTCTGAGCATCAACAACTGACTGCTGCAGTTCTGATGCATTAGAAAGCTACAAACCAAGGGCTGCTGTGCTTACCTGCTGTGTAGCTTGCATTCAAAGGCAATCTGTGTTTACATGATAAAAAAAAATCTGAAACACAGCTATAGATAACAGGGTAAGGTGACAGTTCCAGGCAGCCTTGTTCAGCCCTGTGCTGCCATCCTCTGAAACCAGGGCAGTAATTCATAGACTGGAGCACTTAGCAGCAATTTTACTTACTTTAACAGCTAACTTTTTGCTATTCAGAAAACTAGTTAGAGATGTGTGAAAGTGAGAAATGTTACCTAGACTTTTGGGGGAAGGTGCTGCTCATGAGAGAAACAAGCCAGGCTCTTAAGAAGAAAACAGGGTCCCTTGCCTAATCCAGGGTTGGAAAGCTGTGCTGTACAGACAAGAGACTTGTTAACATGAAACATGTCACAAGGCAGCAACAGTCTGTATATTTGTGTCATGGTATAAGTGATGCAAATAGTCTTTAGGAATACTGGACTGTTGATGCAGCGACCTTAAGGGTGTTTCTAAGTGCGTTCAAAATATTTTCATCTTGCTTTCTAGTTCAAATTAGGCTCTGAGAACTTGTCTAAAATTCTTTTGCACAGGGGAAAATGGAACTTCAAGAAACCATTCAGGTATGGAAGCAGAGGACTCACGTCATGAGGTATTTCCATGAGACGGAAACCCCACGACCTAAGGACTTTCTGTCCAAATTCTATGCGGGCCACGATCCATGAGAGATTGACTCTGGGTCTTCCTGCCTTGTATTACAAATAAAGTTCTATATAGCAGAATCCATACAGAAGGATTCTATGGCATATTAGTAGCCTAATGACTAAATCTGAACCTGGAGTTTGTGCAAGTCAATGATCTGCATGAAGAGCTCTGTTTTTCTACCTTTTGCCCACGTGTATTTTCAGTGGAAGGAGTTTGTCCCATCGCTTGTCCTGGAGTGTCTGCTGAAAAGCTTCAACGCATTGGGGTTGTGGAGCTTCTGTTTAGCCTGCAGCCCTGTACATAAGCATCTGCTCTGTGAAAGAGTGAGCGGAAAAGAGTGGGCCTTCAGAAAAGCCAGTGTAGTTGCAGAAATAGTGGTGTGCCCAAGGCCCATCTGTATTTCACAATTCTGTGCTGTGATTTTGTTGAGGAGTTTGTTGGGTTTTTTTACATGGACACTAGTCTCTGCTTCCTTGCAGGAGTGTAAAATCCAATGGGCAGATAAAGTTCTTTGTGCAATAAAAAGATCAGAGTCCATTTCTCTGCTGTAAAAGGAAGTTACCTGGAAAAAGGGGGGTTCATACTTTTGTCCCTTAGAATAGAGAATCTTTGTAAGAGCTGGTGCTTATCAGAAGATGGTGTCCTACCATCACCTCTTTAATTGAATCAAATTATTAGTTCCATTTCAAGGACAGTACGGAGAATTTCTTTTTTTGCCACTTGTAACTGGGTTTTGGTAGGTAACTTGGTGCCTGAGCCTCCCCATGTGTGATCAGCTTTGAATCTTTGTAGCACTTCTTTTTATCCTTGTCTGAATACTGGAGCTACCTTTCCCCTTCAAGGACTGTAAAGCAGCACTCCTCTGGGATATGTGTATCCTAGGGGAAGGAGGGGCACCTCGGATACACAGTGACTGCCTTCCTCTACAGCTGCTGGGGTTACTCAGGCTGCAGGCTCCCTTGTTTTGCAGTAGACATGCTGGAAAGTTACAGTGCAAATGTCAAAAGTGGTGCTAAATAGTAATGGAGCAAATGTAGCTGTCTGAACTATACACAGTGCTAATGTGTGCAACACTAAAAGAACTTTTAAAGAGTTATGCAAGTATTGAAGGGAAAAGTGGCCAGGTGTAGTGACCAGAAACTATGAGAGAGACACTGGGACAATACTTTAAAACAAAGTGTTATTTATGAGCTTGATCTTTCAAGATATTTGAGAAAGTAGCTGGTCTGATGTGACTGAAGATGCTCTATATGTGTCCTAGCAGTACACAAGACCTTTTAAGTCTCTAATGTGAGGATTTAATTGCAATAGTAAACACTTGTATGAAAGAAGTGTTTATATGCAGTTGAGAAAATAAATATTTGGTCTCATACATAGGGAAGTACTGAAATACCTAGGAATTACTAGGTACTTGGAGCCAGAGCATTCAGGTATCTTCACTGTTCATAGATTAAGCTGTAAAACACCAGCTGTGTTACTTTTCTACTTTTGATCTTTACCTACTTAGTTTTAACTGCAGTAATACTATATGCAATCCTCAGGGAGGTGAAATTAACAATATGGTCTCCATCAGACACACATGCCTAGTGCTGGGTTGAAAATCAGTGTTATTTGATGTGGAGTACCAGTGTCAGTATGAAACCCATTCTTTTAATGGTGCTGTGTTTTATAGGATTCCCAGCACTGTAGAATAGTGCTGAATTACAGAAAGGATTCATAAGAGGAAATAAATGTGAAGAGAGCCTCCCTCCTGACACAAACCTATGGGGGTAGAAAGGTTAATACAGGAACACTAGTCAACTGTCACATAATCTGTAAAAAACAGAAAACCAGAGCCATACATTTCCATCTCTTGATCTTTAATTGTTTCCCATTTTGCTAATAAAAGGAATCCCGAGCAGTCTTTGATGAGGTGAGCATGTGTGTGCAAGGATGCAGGGCCAATCAAGCACTTCCTTCAGCCATGACCTACGTGATTTCCATTGTAGACATGCACAGGACACTCACTGGCAAAGAGGGGACATAGCCCCTCGTCCCATTTAGGAAGGACAAAACAGGTGACATGCTGGAACCATTGCTTTGTCAATGGCTTTCTCCCTTCCATTCCTTCATTACAGATCTGCAAATAGAGTAATAAGCCATTACTCTTCAGATATGCTGTACTGAGCTCCAGTCCATGTCTTCCCCCAAACCACACAAGGTGGGAAGTATATGCTAACAAGCCACTGCTGTCTTTACAAAATTTTAATTCTCTGGGTTTAGCTGCACAGCACAAGCTGGAAAATCCCTTTATCAACTGGAATACATCCACCAAACTGGTTATAAAACAACATTACTTACAAAAATTCTTTCTTCCATAAAGAAATACACCCATAATATAGAATAGAGGAAAGTTTAGTGTAGCGTACTGTAGATAAAAGGCATGATTCACCTTATCTGATGAGTCTGAATGGTCCAAATACCCCAGAGACCAGTGTTGTAACATGGACAGTTTGTTCTGATGGATTCTGGAATTCTCTCAGACTGTTCACCTCTCTATCACAATTTCATTCTCTTTTAAAATACTCTTTCTGTGAGTTAGCAAAAGACTTAGAACAGGTAAGCATATAATGATACTGAAGTTCCTCTTTTCTGTCTGCAGTATAGACCCTCGCTGAGTAGTTTATTTCTGATTCAAATTAGAAGATCTAAAATGCCATCAGTTTACCACTGCAGGTGTATGGTGTGGAAACTGCAAATACAGGTGCCAGCCTGGCCCACTGCAGCATAAAGGAACCAAAAGTCTGTAGCCAAAGGCAACACAGCGCCAGGTGTCCCGTGTGTTTAACTGCAAATGCACCTTTCAGAGCCTCCGCTGATTTGCCTCCCTGCCCCAAGCCAACAGGAAGCACACATAGTTGGACTGCTGGTTGTGTTAATGACATACCCTTTAATCATCGTCGTCGTCATCCTCTGGGACAAAGATATCATGTTCTTCAAGTAGGGCTGCGAAGTTCTTACTGATCTGAGTCCCAACGTACAGGAACGGGATCACAACGCTGAATACTCGGAGGAGGCCGAAGGGCGTCTGCAAGGGGCCAGTTCCGAAAGGTTTATCGTTACCAGCCGGCTGCACTCCGGGCGAACCTCCGTGGCGGTGGCTCCACACGAGAACAGAGGACCGGCGGAGCCGTGGGTAGGACGGGCGCTCCGCTGGCACCGCGCTGTCCTACAGAACCCCCCCGGTCCTACCGAAACGGGACCCGCGGGGCGCTCGGACAGGGAACCCCGGCGGCCTTGGAAGGGGGAGCGGTTCCCAGTGCCGAAGGGCTGTGTACAGAGGGGTGTTTATCTGCTCCTTACGACGCCGAGTCCCCGCCCCGCGCGCGAGGAAACGGGACGGCGGAGCCGCCAGGGCACCGCGGTCACTCAGCGAGCGTACCCGCACCTCGGCCACAGTTACAGCCAGCCGTGACTTAACCTGGCGCCTGTCAGTCAACCCGCCTCCCCGCCCCCGCCCCGCGCTGCCGCCCCGCGCTGCCGCAGCGATTGGCCACCGCTGGCACCCGTTACGCCGCGA
>VXBZ01002651.1:90432-122847 GCA_013399135.1 Heliornis fulica
GGGGTGGCGGGGGGGGTGGGGGCCGGGCCGGGCCGGGCTGGGCTGGGCCGGGCCGGGGCTGGGAGGGAGGCGGGAGCGGGCGGTCAGGTGATGCGGGCGGTATCATGTGAGCGGGGCCGGGCCGGGCTCGGCCGGGAAGCGAGTTGATCTGGGTCCCGGCGGTGGTGGCCATGGGGGTGGCGGTGCTGGTGACCGGGCTGGTCTTGGCTTTGACCCTGGCACTGCCCAACCTGGCCCTGGACAACGGGCTGGCCCTTACCCCCCCCATGGGCTGGCTGGCCTGGGAGAGGTTCCGCTGCAACGTGGACTGCCAGGCGGNCGGAAGTGCCGGGCTGGAGTCCTGGGTCTGCCCAGGGTGGGTGGTGTCAGGGGAGGAGGGGTTGGGTGGTCGGGTACGTCGGTGACCCCGGGGTTAGCAGTGGGATCTCGGGGACCATGGTTTTGGGGGAGGAGGGGGGCTCAGGCACCCCTGGTGCTGGGGAGCCCCTAGTGCTGAAGGACATGGCTGGGTGTTGGGAAGGAGCTTCCCCTCTCTGAGGTCGTGGATGGGGTTTAAACAGGAGCATTGGGGGCCCTCCCCCATGGTCCAGGCCAGCCCTGCAGTGGTGGGCCCTCCAGAGCCCTTGTTAGACCCAAAGCTGGCTGCCTGCATCCAGTGTGGCACAGAGGTCACAGGGGCTCAGCCGGCCACATCCCCGTCCCCTCTGACATGCAGCGAGAAGCTCTTCTTCGAGATGGCAGACCGCCTGGCAGAGGATGGCTGGAGGGAGCTGGGCTACCAGTACATCAACATTGACGATTGCTGGTCAGCCAAGCAACGGGATGCATCAGGACGGCTGGTTCCTGACCCTGAGAGGTTTCCTAGCGGGATTAAGGCTCTGGCTGACTATGTGAGTGCCTGCTGCAAAAGGTGGGGGTGTCTCTGTGTCACCCACACTACTACGGTGGGTGGGCTGGGAAGGGATGGAGGAGCTTGGTCCCTGGGAGGCACCTTGAGCCCCGACTTGTACCCTCCTTGCAGCTCTTTCCTTCTTGCAGGTCCATGCCAAGGGCCTGAAGCTGGGAATTTATGCAGATCTGGGGACCTTCACCTGTGGGGGCTACCCTGGCACCACACTGGACCTTGTGGAGCAGGATGCCCAGACCTTTGCAGAGTGGGGTGTGGACATGTTGAAGCTGGATGGATGCTACTCATCAGAAAAGGAGCAGGCAGAGGGTAAAGGCTCTCTGTCTGGGTGGTGTTTCTCCCTTTGGTGCTTCAGTCAGGGCAGCTGGCCACCTGCAGAAACACTTGGCCAGCTTTGGTTCTTCCCTCGCATCTCCTGTTGCATCTCTTGGGCAAAAGGGAGGGGATTTGAGTGCCTTATAGGTGGTCTGTGGCAGGAGGCCAGGCTGGCCTGGGGTCCAACTGACGTCAGTGGGCAGGAACACAGGCTGCTGCCAGCTGTCCCCTTCACCGTTTGTCTTTTTCTCTCCCCAAGGCTACCCCAAAATGGCAAGAGCTTTGAATGCCACAGGCCGACCCATCATCTACTCCTGCAGCTGGCCAGCATATCAGGGAGGGCTCCCACCCAAGGTGAGGGTTGACCCATCCGGTGGCTGTTTCCCATATTCCCTGTGCCCTGGGAAGCTCTCGTGGGGAGCCTGGTGCTATACTTTGCTTTCTGTTGGCGCCTGGTAGGGTGGGGCTGCAGGTCCCAGGAGAGAACGTGGCCTCCTTTCCAGGCATCTAGGGACCCTTAGGGTTCTCAGCATGGCTTGGTGATGGGAGTTTGGGGAACGGCAGCCCTCGCACATGCCCTCTCCATCCCACTCAGTTGGTGTGGGGCTGATCCTGGATTCTTCTGAGGCCAGTCCTGCCTACTTTAAGTCTTTGAAATGGGATGTTTCTCCTAGTGACATTTCTTCAGAATTGGATGCTTTTGTTCATTTCCTCTTCCGAGTCAATCCCAAGCTGCCCACATTCATGCAGCTGAAGTACAACATATTTCCCCATGGCCTCTGTGGTTGTTTTGGCAGACATCTTATCATATTGGGGTGTGCCCAGTCTTACTGGGATATGACTCTGTCCTCCTTCATTATGTAGTGTTACCCTTCTCCACATCCTTCTGCCTTGTACCGTGGCTCTCAACAAACCTAGCTGCCCCTTCTCCCCCAGTCCTCAGAGCTTATACTTTCTCCTTCTTGCCTGACCCTGTGCTCCTCTCCAGGTGAACTACACGCTCTTGGCAGAGATTTGCAACCTGTGGCGTAACTACGATGATATCCAGGACTCCTGGGACAGTGTGCTTTCCATCCTGGACTGGTTCTCTGAAAACCAGGATACCCTGCAGCCAGTGGCTGGGCCCAGTCACTGGAATGACCCAGATATGGTGCGGATAGGTGGTGGGTGCAGCGACCGTGGCCAGGGTGGTCCTGTGGAGTTCCTCTTCTAGGTACAGGGTGAAAGAGTGCCAGGAGCAGGAGCTCCGTTGTTGCAAAGAGGCAAAGCTCACAATGCCCTTGGCCAAGCTGAGGGAAAAGCCTATGGTTGCAATGAACCTTTCAGTGCTCCAGTATACCTGTCCTGTTGGGGGAAAATGGTGGAGCTACAGGTATTAGTGAATTTGGATGTGTGCTGATGGCTTTGTGCCTGTGTGAGGTTTCCTACGTATGGCCCCCTCGCTCCCCAGCAGGCTGCAGCGTCACCAAGTGTGACAGGCAGATGAGTTTCTAACCCTTTTCTCTCTTTCCCTCCCCTCCAGCTCATCATTGGAAACTTTGGCCTTAGCTACGAGCAGTCACGCTCCCAAATGGCCTTGTGGACAGTGATGGCAGCTCCACTCCTCATGTCCAACGACCTCCGCACCATCTCACCGAGCGCCAAGGAGATCCTGCAGAACCCCCTGATGATCAAGATCAGCCAGGACCCCCTGGGGATCCAGGGGCGCAGGATTGTCAAGGTTAGGGGGAAGGCAGCTTTGTTTGGGAGAGCAGAATGGAGCAACATGGGGGCACCACAACAAGGAGGGAGAGGGCAGCGATGCAGAGAAACCTGAGCTGTGGGGGCTGGGGACATGCTGACATAGCAGTCACCCAAGACAAGGTTCGAAGTTAGGGCTGGTCCTGGTAGCTCAATCTCACCCACCCATCCCCACCACTAGGAGAAATCCCTTATCGAGGTGTTCCTGCGCCCATTGTCCCAGGCCGCCAGTGCCCTCGTCTTCTTCAGCCGGAGGACGGATATGCCATTCCCCTACACAACCAGCCTGGCCAAGCTCCACTTCCCCAAGGACACTGTGTACAAGGTGAGCTGCACTGGCACACTGTGTGGCAGCATTTTGGCACCCTGTGCATTTTTTGGAGGGGAAGAGGTGGGAGCACTCAGCACTCCTACTTCCTCCCTCCAGGACAAAGGGTCAACCACCTGCTGAGTGGGCCTCCTGTTCCCACTGCTGCACCATGTCCTGCCATGCCACATCAGTGACCATGGCTGGATCTCAAGATGAAAGGTCTGTGGAAGTCCCAGTAGCCATTGTCTCTCTCTTCCAGGTGCAAGATGTGTACAGTGGGAAGATCATCAGAGTCTTAAAGACAGATGACAACTTCTCTGTCATTATTAACCCCTCGGGGGTGGTGATGTGGTACCTCTATCCCACAGCACTCCTAGCAGAGCCCTGGCATGTCAGACAGCAAGGTCCTGGTGAGCACTTCCACCCCATCCTCCTGTGACAAGGCTCAGCAGATGGGCTTGTGGGGCAATGCCGGGCCAAGCTGCAAGACCCAGGGGCACGTGGCTCTCCAGTGCACAAGTGCCTCTTGCTGGCATGCCCAGCAGTGCTGGGGAGCGACCGTTCCCCTGCCACCAGCTTGGTGATGGCTACAGAGTCTGCGTCAAGCACGAATCCTTATTACCCTTATTCCTCAGTGATTGCAAAGCCCTTTGAGCTCCTCCTGTAGAAGATGCTGTAGAGTCCAGCCACCATTGGAATTTGTCATCTCTGACACCCAAGCACTCCAGCACTTCGAGCTGGATACCACTTATGCTGCAGGGGCTGCTTGGAACTATTCCTATAAAAAGGCTTCGGATGCTTTAGGACCTTTCAGGGTAGTGACCCCCACTGTGCGTGATGGCATTAGCCTCAAGGATCACACCCAATCACCTTCTTTCCTCTGCAAGGGGCAGCTTGGCTTAGAATAAGGGCCTGTCAGTAGGGCTCTACCCTCCCCAGGACCAAGAGCAGCTAGAGGCATGATGGTCCTGTGCAGGGAGGTTTGCTTGCAGGCCTGACACTGCTGCCAGGATCCTGGAGGCCACCACTCCTGCAGCCCAGCGCACATCAGCATCATGTTACTGCTCCTCTGGTGTCAGTTTACAGAACAAAAACTGCCACCGGCCACACAGCCCCAGCAGCCTTGCTGTGGGTCAGCACCAGAAGCTGCACACCCGCAGTGTGGCGTGCACGAGCAGTGCAGGGAAAATGCTGATGCTTAGGTATGATTGTCTTTTGAGTTGGGAGATGGCCACAGGTACCTCCAAGCTGCAAACTGCATTCTGTTCTTGTTCGAGAAGGAACTTCCTGCCGAAAGGAGGCTTGGGCCCTCCTCCAGCAGCCTGAACACTCAGGGTTTCTCAGGGAAAGGTTCCTCCTGCTTCAGCTTCGTCCAGCGCACATCCCACTGAAGTTTTGGGCGAGACATGGCCTACACCCACTGCCACAGGGAGGGATGCAGCTTTCATGAAGATTGTAATCTTCAGATTGCAGCTCAGGGAGACTGACACAAGATTAAGCCTCAGCCTGAAGAAATATCACATTTTAGATTAAGGAGAGGGAGAAAAGAAGTTTCTCTTTTGTATCCAGAAGCTGGAGTGTTCCCAGTCATCCGCCACTGTGGGTCCCACAGGACCTAACGGCTGATTCTGGCCACTCACAGAAGTCCTTGTGGAGCGGCGAGATCCTGAACATGATGCTTGCAGCGCTGGCAGGAAAGGGTCGCGCACTCACGTCTGTGTCCAGGAGCGGGCTTTGTTCTTGGGGAGTGACTGAGACAAATTAATTGAAATAAAGGGGAAGCGGGTCACAGGCACTCGGTTTCATGTTTATTCAGTGCTGCTGGTTGATGGCGGATTACAGGGTCATCACTTCAAAACAGGGACTATGCTAAAAAAATACAACTGGTTTCCTGTTAGAGACTGCTCTGATGCAGACTAGGAAATGACCTTCCAGTAGTTCATCATGCTCAGCAGGGCAGTGGCTTTCCTCTGCATGTGGAGAAAGTTTTTTTACAGGTAAACACTGGTTTCCTTTGCTGTGTTTTTTTTTTCCTTCACTGGAAAAAAACCTGACTAGTGAGGATTCCTGTTAAAGACAGGCCTTCCCTCTGGCAGTAAATGCATGTAGGAGAGATGAAAGCAACACAGCCTAGGGAGGTGGTGTTGTGCCTGCCCCGAGGACACAAACACATTCCAGTTCTGGCTCTCTGTGCAAGAGCAAAAGCACACACCAGCCTTCAGCCTCCCCAGGTACCAAGAGGATGAGCCCTACCTTCTCTGCCCCCAGTTACTTGATTCCAGACACAGCTCAGCCATGTACTAGTGAGAGCTGCCTGGCCCACAGCCAACCTAGGAGACCACCACCAGCACTTGTCATTCATTCCAGCCTTCTGTGCAGTAGACAAGAATGAAAACAAAGGTTGACACAACACACACACACAGAGTGAAGAGGCAGCTAAAGGCAGCTAAAGGTATCAACACTCCTGTATTAAAGTGCAATTCAAAAAGTTATAAACATTCATGGTTAATTTTTTTTTAAATACAGTTGTTAGAGTATCTAACTCAGACTTAAAAAGGTGTTTAGAATAAGGAAGTTTACTTCTCCCATGCAGGGCTGCTTCAGGAATTCACACTTGCAAGTCGTGCAAGCCTGACATACTGGAGAGCCCTAGCACATAGGGCAGTGAGAGGGAAAACCCTCCTTCCTTCACTGGGAAGGTAGGAAGGCTGTGGGAAGAACTATGATCACCCCATACACAAAGGTTCACAAGGGCCTCCACCAGACTAGAGAGACTGTCCTCAGCACAGGTTTAATGGCACTACGTCCTAAGGAAGAAGGAAAGGTGGCAGCTGAGCAGCCAGTCTTGACAGCTGAGCGCTAGTGATACCCATGCCAGACTGGGGTTCCCAGCTGAGAGGGCACCGCACCCCTAAGCGACCCAACTCCGGTGTCAGGGCACCCGCCCTCCCACACTGCAGCCCAAGAAGACATGACAGCTGGCCCTCCCCCACAGAGCTAGCGTGGGGCACAGGCACACTCAGCAGAGCGAGCCAGGGCCGCGGGACCCGTCTCCTGACAAAGCTCCCAATGGAACATTTTGCTCCAAGGCAAGCAGCCTCCTGCGCAGCTCTTAACTCCGTTATGCTTGAAGAATGGCTGCTTGACACAGGATCATTGCATGGATATGAGACCCGAAGATTTGCACACTGATGATATCAGCTCCCTGCCCTGCAGCACACCCGTTTGCTTTCCTATTCCATGCGGGCTGACAGCCTGTTCCCTCCCCTTTCACAGCCAGATGCTTCAGTGTCTCTTAGGATGCACTTCCCGAGTTTGTCACACCACGAGTTAGTCCAGGATATGACACGCACGCTTCCAGCACGATATAGGATTTCCACAGTCCCATCTCATACTGAGCTGTGCCAGATTTTAAGGAAATTTAACAGCTTTCTGGGGCACCCCAGGGTCTGTGCAAGAAACGACGTGGCTCTCTCAACCCTTCCCATTGGATGGCTCTTCGGAAGTCAAAAGTTTAGCATTCTGACTAGTTTTACTCCAGGATCCCAGAGCCTTTGTATTTTAGTCCTAGATGAGTGATGTGGTCTACCGGTGGTTTAAGAAGTCATCCATCTCCCTTCTCAAGCCAATGGCAGAGCAAAAGCAGAGTTCTTCAACCCCAGAGGATAAAGCAAATAATCAGGAAAGTGCTGTTGTTCCACCTTGTATTGCCACTGACTTAATGTTAAAGGAGGGCAGGTGCTCAGCTGCCCAGCACTACATATATTATATATATAGAAAGAGACCTAGAGATACGCTAACCCGAGGGGTAGTAACAGCCAAGTTGTCTTCAGGGAGAGAGAGTGTGGGAGGCTGGTTGCAACATCCTTCTCTTAGTTGTTCTTCTTATCTTCAGGAGGTGTGTAAGGAGGTGGCTGATCCTGGAAGGAGATACAATAGAGTCAAGAAATCTGCTTGTTTTATGACAAGCTCTTCCCAGGTGTTCCCAAGCTTTGTTTACAAGAAACCACCATTCTTGAGTGAGCTCAGACTGAGCTGGGTGCTGGGATTAGGCTGCCATTTTATCCCACTATTCCTCTCTAGTATCAGCTATACTCCAGGATATACACTGCTTCCTAACATTTCCAGTGAAAGTGCCCAAAACCCAGGTAAATCTATTGCAAATAGACCATTTCATGGGTTCTAATCCCCACCCTCCCTCACTTCCAGGGTTTTGTCTCCATTGAAGTTCCTAGCTGTGACCCAGCAGACAGCAAGCCCCCAGGCTGAGGGTCAGATTTCCTGCTCCATCAGTCTCCAGCCATCAGAGAGTGACGTGAGGCAGCAATGTGTGCAGGCAGCCCAGCTGTCACATATCAGATGTAGGTACAGCCTACCTACAGGCTGACACTGACCAAACTGCCAGAGACCTCTTGCAGCCCAGGAAAATAAATGAGAGGCCCTCATACTCTCCTCCTGAAGCAACCTGCTCCTCCTGGACTCTCCCTCTTAGAGGCCCCACAGAAGCAGAGCTCGGTGTGTCCCCTGTGCCCATTCCATACGAAGGCACGCACGGCTCTGCTAGGAAAGCAAAACGCCATCTCTGCTTGCGGCAGAAGAAGGAGCAGGCGCAGGCAGACCACAAGCACAGCACTCACCATGGGCATGTACACATTGTGTGGGTTGGCAGGGTTGTAATACGCACTGGAAGCGGCTTCCATGGCCTTACTGCCCCCTGGGAGAGGGAAGAAAGAAGCCATCTTCTGAGCCTCAGGCAGTGGCTCAAGCCCCAAGCTTTCTCCCCAGCCACAGCTATTTTGAGGAGGCAACAAAGGTTCAAAGAGCCGACAGCAAGCGCAGCTGGGTTTGAATTCAGAGCAGTTGAGGAAAACTGCAATCTGGCTGAAGCTGACCACAGCACAGGCTGCACAGTGCAGAGCTGAACAGCCCCTCCCCCACACTCTGTGGTCTCAAATAATAACAGGCCAAGATGACTTTGAGTTCTTGCAGCACCACCACCTTCCCCACACACCACGCTCACCACACCACTCAAAGCCCAAGCCCTCAAACACCCTTTTGCACCAGGACACTGGCAGTCCCTCAGTCCCATTTACCTGGCATCCCTGGGCCCACCCAGGCTGGGGGAGCTGAGGGTCCTGCAGGAGATGGCCCAGAGTAGGGGGGAGGAGGTGGCATATACACAGGGTTCATGTTTGGAAGAGGTGGGTAAATACCTGAAAAAGATGGCACTGGATCACTGCTTTGGATGGTGGCAATGGAACACAGGGGAGCAGAGCTCACAGGCCCAGCGTCACACTAGCTCTGGACAAGGGCAGCGGCAAAGGGAAGCTCTGCAGGTTTGGCAGGTATGCAGCCAGCAGGGATTTGACATTTTGCTAATGCCTGTCATGCCAGCAGGCAACAATTCTCTGTCAGGCAGCAGCACAATTTACAAACCACATTTTCACATTAATCCTCACTCCACCATCGTGATTTCTTTACAACTAAACAAAGACACCCTGCCTGTCATCATGACACAACGTCCAAACCTGGAGTCGGAGCGTATGGATATCCCATGGGCTGTGGAGCAGGTCCGTAGGCATTCATCGGAGGTGGTGCATACGGATATGGTCCATTTGGTGGTGGAGGCGCAGCATAGCCCCCCGGCACAGGTGCATAACCGCCTGGAGCAGGTGTGGGAGGCACGTACCCTCCGGGAACAGGCGTATAGCCATAGCCAGGGTTCTGGAGAGGAACGCCGCTGGAAGCTAAGGAGCACATGATTAGTGAGCCAGGCAGCCTTTTGTTACAACTAATCATACAGAGTAAAAAGAAGAGAGTCCTGTTCATGCAGCACCATTTCCCTAAATCCCCTAGGCAGGTCTGGCATAGACCTGTGCTTGAAAGCATCAGTCTGCTTGCTGCAGGTCCACAGGGTGCTGAAGGACATCACCTGAAAAAACACCTGCCACCAGTACTGGTTCCATCACAGAGTTATAGGACCATTCTAAAGCAAGGATAACTACAGTGTTTTTTCCTTCTTTTTAAACTTTCTTACTAAAAAACAAAAAAAGAATTAAACATTCCCCATTTGAAAGTTTTAAATAGAATATACATTTACATTTATTTTTCCCTATCTCCAAGCACACAACTTCCCCCATTTTACTCCATTATTACAGAACTGAGATGAAGCTAGGTAAGTGAAGCAGTTTTTCACCATCACGTATTTCAACTTTATTCCAGGAGGAATAAGGTCCTGTAGAGAAAGGTGGTCCACCTCAGAAGCACAAATCCCAGAATATTCTGATTGCACAAAGCACTGAGATGAAATAAATAAAGAAAAATGGACTGGAAAGGAAAACAAAAGTTCCCTTGGAAAGAGAAGGAATACACTGCTGCAGAAGAGTGCAGAGGGTACCCTCCTTCCCATGAAATTCAGAAAGAGCACCAGTCTCTAACTAGTTCAGCCAGCCACGGAGGAACTGCAGGCTCTGAAGGTCCCTTACCGCTAGAGGCAGCTTTGAACATCAGCTGTCCAAACTCAATGGCTCCTCCACTGTTGAAAGTCAGTTTAAACGTCCCCTGCCCTTCCCAGCCACCTAGGAGAGAGCAAATTTAATTTGAAACGGCTACTAACCTCTCTGGTAGCAGTTAAGACAGAAAAACAGTTCTCAAATTATTTTACTTTATTTCAAAACTATTTTGGTCCTATCCCCAAAGGGAGAAAATCATGGCATTGCTATCAGATCTCAAGAAGATGAGGAATGTATTTCTTTACTCTTTAAAAGACGACCTCAAATATAGTTGGGTAGAAGTAGCCTACTCTAGATACCAGCTTGTTTTATTCTTTCCTGTCCTGGTGTAACCCAGCTGGCAGCTAAAACAATCACACAACCACTCACTCGTTCTGCTCCCCTCCAGTGGGAGGTAATTGAAAAGGAAAGAACAGAAAGATGAAATCTTGTAGGTTGAGATGAAGACAGTTTAATAGGACAGAAAAGGAAGATAATAATGACACAGAAATATACGAAACAAGTGAACAGCACAATTTCTCACTAACCAAAGTTGATGCTCAGTCAGTTCCTGAGCTACCCCACCACCCAGCCTACCCCCTAGTTATGTATGGAGCATGACATCATATGGCATGCAACATGCCTTAGGTAATTTGGGTTACCTGTCCTGACTGTGTCCCCACCCAGCTTCTCAGGTGCCCCCCTTGACCTTCTCCTTGATGGGACAGTATGAGAAGCCCTTGACTGCTTGGCAACAACTAAAACCATCAGCCAGTTATCAGCATTCTTCTCATCCTGAATCCCAAACACAGCACTACACCAGCTGCTAGAAATAAAGTTAACTCTATCCCTACCCTGAAAGGTTTAACAGGACCTAAGAATGAACACAAATGTAAAGAAAGAACACTTAATTTACTGAGGATTGTAACTGAAAGCCCTCAGGTGAAGTTTTATTGCTGATAAAATAATTGCAGGATCACAGAATGTTAGGAGTTGGAAGGGATCTCAAAAGATCATCTAGTCCAATCCCCTGCCTGAGCAGGATCACCTAGATTAAATCACACAGGAACACATCCAGATTGGTCTTGAATGTCTCCAGAGAAGGAGACTCCACAACCTCTCTGGGCAGCCTGTTCCAGTGATCCTTTTTGACCCACAGAAGCTCAGACAGAATACAAATGCTTAGGTATAATAGCAATTTTTTAGAAAAAAAAATCAAGTAGGTAATGACTTGCAAGATAAGCAGGAGTGCTCTGTATGATAGGAACTTTTTCATGTTTATTTTTATGGATGCTTTGTTTTTTCTGTGTTTTTATAAAAAAGGCATCATTAAAATAAAAGACTTCATAAAATAACATTTACCCTTCTTGACTAACAATGAAATTAAAGAAAGCAGAGATAACCTCTTGGGGACAAAGTAGGAAAAGATAACAAAACAATTCCCCGTAGAGAAAATCATCCCCTTGGAGATTCGGCTCTTTACAGCCGCTGTCTTGGTATGACTTCAGCCCCCAAAAGTGGGCTGATGTCCAAACCCTAGAGGATCCAGTCACTTTAAAGCACTGTTTCAGATAGCAAAAGCATAAGCTCTCCAGATGCTGTCAAAATAATTGCAGGGCTGAAGAGGGGAGAAATTTGAACCAGAATCCTTGTTTTTAATCCCTGTTTATCTTCTGCAACTCCCCGTGTTTGGTCACGATCATGGCTGCACATCTTGCCACATATTCACCATCAAATTGGGAGCAAAGCTAAACCGATGATTACAGCAGCATCCTAGACACACAGAAACGTCCCCAAGTTGTGAAGTGGCTACTGACCTCCAGAAAACAAGCATGGCTGCTAATTCTGTCTGTCAATACCAATGACTGTCGACTCGGCCACTCACCCACCCTTCTGGGTCAAAGAGAGGGGACAACAAGCTCATGGGGAAACCTAGTAAAGACGACACACGCAGCCAGGCATATGTTACAGGAGTAAACAAAACGCTGGGGAAGAGTTTGGTGTACCAAGCATGGCCACATACCTCCTGCCTCAGCCTGAATCTGTCCTTTGATGTAATTGGCAGAGAAAACAGGCTGCTCGATTGAGCATCCTTTCACCAAATAAAACGGCATCATGAATGACAGCATAGGATCCTTGCCCTTTGACACAAAGATCATCTGCAAGAAAGGAGGGAAACCTCTGCGTTATGCGAATTAGATATAAAGGGTGGTCACAGAGCTCTAGTTCTAGCAGCATTCAAAAAGAGGGTAAAGTAACTCCTACTATCAGTATGCACCATGTTGTTCCACAGATTTAATACTGCGGGACCCCAACCAGATTTGAAGGCACACCGCTCACTCGCCTCAACCATGTCTGATGCAAAATAATATACCACTTAGAGCTCGGTACATGTGCAGGTGTGTTTATTAGTCTGCTTTTTAAGGATAAGCTATGACAGTTTTCATAGTTTGAACACTGACTGACACATTAAATTAAATATAATATACAGTGATTTCCAGGACTGGATGTGCCTTTCATTTCCAGGACTGAATGTTGGATTGTGACACAGGCACAAATAGCCTATTTCTACCTTCTGTTCTCCTACTTAGTACTCTCAGTGGTTCCTCCAAAAAAAAATAAAATCATCAAATCACTTCTATCTCCAACTAGGTTTCTGGCCTAAAGTCTACAAAATCCCTTGAGAAAGCATCAGCCCTACTGGCATCACTTACCCTGTAAGGGGTGAGATACAGCATCCCTTTCTTGGTGCCTTTGAAGGCTTCAGGCTTGCCCATCACGTCACTGAAGGAGAGCTCCACATCTTTACACTGTTTAAGAACACTGCAAGAAGAAATGAGACAAATTGGAGAGACAAACTCAGCAACAGATCTGACACACACACAGGCCTATCATACATAGAATCCCTTGGGTTGGAAGAGACCTTTAAGATCATCGAGTCCAACCCCAGCCTAACCCTGCCTAGTCTACCTCTAGATCATGTCCTTCAGCACATCATCCATTTGCCTTTTAAATCCCTCCAGGGGTGATGACTCCACCACTTACCTGGGCAGCCTGTTCCAGTGTAGCACACCAGAACCTCTGAATATTATCCCAGAAGACTCAATTCTGAGGTGGCCCTTGCTGTGCAGCACACCAGAACCTCAGAATATTATCCCAAAGACTCAGTTCTGAGGTGGCCCTTGCTGTTTTTCCTTTGAATGGAGGGATGGTTTATGCAGAAGGCAAGAATTCATCCTCTCACCTGTGACAACCCCTGCTCCTCCTCCACAAAAGGGAGCTTTAAATGACAATCTCTCTTTCGGTCTCCAAAGCCATCAGGCTGAGGAATTCCTTTCTCCACATGAGAAGAGGCTCAGCCTAAAGGTCAAGGGCTGAGGTGTGTGAACCCCCACCTTGAGGCCAAGGTGCCATCTCAGAACAAGCCTCCCTCTCCAAGTCTGTGCTCAAATCCAGGACTGGCCACTGATGGGAAAACAGCACCACTGTCACACTTCGCCCACTGTGCAAACTGGGGGAGCTGTTTCACTAACACTGCTGATCCTACTTCACATGATTTAAGTAAACATTTCCAATAAACAGCACTGTGCTGCGGAAGGAAACAAGAAGCTAGTAACACCAGCAGTGAGGTTGTTACTGCGGGGTATCTACAGCAACGTTACTGAAGTTTGCTACTGACACAAAGCCGGGTAAAAACTGTGAACACTGCAGGGTCAGGGGTATGCAGGTGCCTCAAAAAATAAATATATTTTCAGGAAAAATGGAAGAGCCAACTTGGGAAAGCCTGTCACTGAATCTACAGGGCAGATCCTAAACATAAATTAACATGCAAGTTAATTTGCAGAATGAACAAAAAAGCCTTGAGGATGCCAAGCTTGCAGTGTGTTGCAATGGCAGAAGAATTTAAAGCATTTTATGGTTCAGGAACATGGAAAAAAGAAAACCAAAACCCCATCTCAGCACAAGCCTGAAGAAGCTGGATCTAGAGTAATCCTCATGTACTCTAATCAGCATACTGTAGAAGTCACATCGAGTCAGGAAATTGCAAAATGACTGGGGGAACAGAGAAATCAGTCAGGCCACCTCATGGGAAAACAACCTAAAGCCCCGTAGTTTCAGGTCATGTTCTCCTTAGGGAAGAGAAGAACATAACAGTATAGATATACCTGGAAAAAGCAGCTATCCAAGGAGGAAGACATTAAAAAGTCTTGTTTTAACGAGAAAAAACTCAATTCAACCAAGAAATTCTGCTGGGATTTTACTTCACAGCAGAGCGAAAGATTCTCAGGCTGGCTGGGTGGGACACATTGACAAGGCAGCAGAACCTTTTCCATTTCCAAGATGCAAAGGGGAAACACCTCTTCTAACCTAAACAAAACCAACTCCTTGGCAGCTTGGATCTCACCAGCACTCTCCCTTGCCTCATCGGTAAGAATTTCTACAAAGTCACTGTAACATTTACTGCTTCCCAGCTACTCACACACAAAAATGACACCCAGGCAACGGGTGTAATTAGGCTGCTGAACTGGTTTGCAGCCGCATGCCCATCCAGGGCTGTCATGGGAGGGCTGAGCACCCACAGAGCCCTGTTACACCCACCTGTGACGAAGCAACACCTCCAAGAATGGCTTGAGGTCAAGGACAGAGATCTCTTTGAAGCAAGCAGAAGCTCTACATGCCAAAGGCCTTCCCTGACTGAAGCAACAGCAGCCAGCTACAACCTCAATATAGTTCAGAGTGTGTTTCTGGAGTGCATTTCACCTGCTGCAGACCAGCCCCAGGCCAACTCAGTGACCCTTCACTGGGCCTCTGGTTCCTAGGGTTTCTCTGCTAAGGTTGGGGTGCCAGCAGCACCAAGCCTGTTCAGCTTGTCTGTCAATCCCCATGTGGGGCGAGAGGGGTGCAGCTGGCTGCACCTTTGGGGGGAGATGCACCTCTCCCGAACCGCGGAGGACCCTTTGCCTCTGACGAATAAGTTTTCTGTGCTCTGCATTCACAGAATCACAGACTGGTCTGCGTTGGAAGTGACCTCAAGGATCATCGAGTTCCAACCCCCTCCACCCCGCCACAGGCAGGGCCACCAACCTCCAGGCCTGCATCTAGACAAGGTTGCCCAGGGCCCCACCCCACCTGGCCTTGAACACCTCCAGGGTTGGGACATCCACCACCTCTCTGGGAAGCCTGTTCTAGCACCTCACCACTCTTTCTGTGAAGAATCTCCCATGATATCTAATCTAAACCTTCCCTCCTCTAGCTTCAATCCATCCCCCCTTGTCCTACCACTACCTACCCTTGGGATAATTCAATTCCCCCCCTGTCTGTATGTTCCCTTTAAGTACTAGAAGGCTGCAATGAGGTCCCCCCGCAGCCTTCTCTTCTCCAGGCTGAACAAGCCCAGCTCCCTCAGCCTGTCCTCATGCAGGAGGTGCTCCAGCCCTTGATCACCATCATGGCCTCCTCTGACCCCTCTCCAACAGCTCCACATCTCTCTTGAATCCAGATCTGGACTCAGTGCTCCAGATGGGGCCTCACGAGGGCCCATCTGGAGTAGAGAGGGACAACCCCCTCCTTGTCCCTGCTGGGCACCCCTCTTCTGGTGGAGCCCAGGAGACCATCGGCTTTCTGAGCTGCAAGAGCACACTGCTGGCTCATGGTCAGGTTCTCATCCACCAGAACCCCCAGGTCCCTCTCAGCAGGGCTACTCTCAAGGAGCTCTTCTCCAGCCCGTGTATATGACTGGGATTCCTCTGGCCCAAGTGCAGTGTTAAACCTCATGAGGTTCACCAGGACCCACCTTTCAAGCCTACCCAGATCCCCCAGTTGGCTTCCTTTCCTTCTGCTGCGCCGACCGCACCGCTCAGCTTCAAGCGGTTATAAGCACTGTCCTAAGTGACGTCTGCTCCGACATCACCCATCGCCTGACACGGAAAGCAGCCGCTCCCCTGAGGTACAGGCCACATCAGCGCAGCTCCACCGGTTCCAGCCAAGCCTGCGTCCCAGTGACTGCTGCCCCCGGTCCGCACGGCGCCATGTAGGGAGTACGGCAGTGACACAGGGGCCGGGCCGGGACCAAGCTGGGTTGGGCCGGGACAAACGGCCGCCCAGCCCCAGGCCCCACCGACCCTCGACCCGACCCGGCCCGGCCCAGCCCTGCAGCGACGACAGGCCGCGAGGCGGAGCCCCCCAACCTGCCCCCGCCCCGCAGAGACCCCTGGTNCCTCGCCCAACTGTAGTGACGTCCCCGCTGTCAGCCCCGCCTCCCCGTTGGGAGCCACTCCCCATTGGCCGTCCGGCCACTCCGCCCCTTTGGACGTCCCGCCCCCTGTGGCGCCTCCCGGCCGGCTGCGGACGCGAAGCGGAAATGAGGTGGCGCGGGTGTCACGCGACTCAGGTTTAATGGCCGCCGACGGACAGTACTGCGGTTGGGTCAGCCTGACTGAGGACCGTTGGAGCCGGCCGCGGCCCGGCTGGGAGGGCGCTTTCCTCCCGCCGCCGCCCTCCGTGCGCGTAGCCCTCGCTGGGCTGAGGGGTGCCGGCAGGCTCTCCCCCGGGACGGGCCGCCCGCCTTCAAGCCGCTGCGAGCTGTAACTAGGTTGCCCGAGGGCCGGTGGTAGTGCCTGAGCAGCGCTGCTCGCTCCTCCTCGCGGCGTCGTTACCGACGTCGCCTAAGCGGTATCTGCCCTGCGTAGAAGAGACCCTAGGGCTTCCCGGCGCAGTACAGCGCGTTCCGGGTGAAGGGCTTTGCGTGGTGAGGAGGTCGTCGGTCTCTGACCGCACTGAGCGGGGATCTCCGGTGTGAAATGTAGGCTGTGCCCGCTGCCGTGCCGGTCGAGCGACGCCTCAGAGGGGGAACGCCTGAGTTGCTGTGGTCATCCTGGGACTCGGCTGCTGGCACACGGGAGCTAGGATCCGTTCGGGCTTACCCGTCAGCAGAGACCTTTTCCCAACAGAACGTCCCACCGTCACACAGTGCAGGAGATGTTTAAGACTTGCCATTCGTAGGCGTTCTGGTAGATAATGCAGATACCGGTAGGATATTTGCGTGAGCAGATGGCAGTGAGGAGTACCTGAGCTTGCTTTGCTCAGTGAGCTTTTATGGATCTTTCAGGAGTAGTCCGTGATCTGACAGGAAATTACAGAGCAGAGCTTAAAAAACACCTTATTACAAACAGAGAAAATCTTAAATCTACAGGGCAAAACCACACAGCCTTGTCCTTGCAATCTGTGTTATAGGCAAAGGAAAATATCTCTTCTGGCATCTGGGGCCTGTTTTGCTTTCACGGAGCGGGGCAGCGTTGGCTCTGCGCGTAACCCTTGTGTGAGCCCAAGAGTTGTAGAAATGATGATATGGCAGCCCATGGGCAAGAGAGTTCCTTTAGCGCAGCCACCACAGAGCTGTGTGAGAAAGCAAATGCGGGGACACACCTCTGCACGCCCCTGCTAAAGATGGTGGAGCATGGCTTCGTGCTTCGATGCAGCGAAGAGGAGCCCTGAGGGAGCCTTTCTTATTGCACTGGGTTTAAAACTTTGTGTAGAGACTGGGCAGGAGCAGACACAGAAGAGTAGGCTGAGAAGATGCTTCTGGCAGCTGGTGATGCTGGGGATACCCAGCTGGTGGAGACAAGCTGGGAGGAGGCTTTGACCCCACATTGGGCTGTGGATGGCCATGGTGGGAGGCAGTATGGGTCACTGCATAGCAGGATGTTTTCTGCAGGGTCCGTGGTACGGCTGCTGGCACCAGTGACAAGGCTTTTTTTCTTTGTGGGGCTTGGCAGGCAGGCAGGTGGGCACAAGGCTACATGCACACACTGCACACAGGAACACTGGGAGCTGTGGATGTGGGTGGTAAAGGGGCCAGGATGACCCTCGCTCCTACCACTGCTGTGAGTGGCTGATTGGTGTGGACAGGTGGGAGCAGGAGTGAAGAAACCTTTGCTTTGCAGCGACGGCATCAGAGAAAGCCGCAAGATGCACATATGCCCTCAGACAGCTTTGCTAAGGCTTAGAGCATCCCTTATCCCAGCCCTGGTCCCTGTACAGCTCTGTCAACCAACTGCAGGCCTGTCTTGAATCCTCCTCTGCTGTCCCCTCCCTGGGACCTCTTCCTCCCCCATGCCAGCTTTCCCAACGCCATCCCAAACCCACTGCACTTCCCTTACTCACAGTACTGCCATCCTGTGCCATGGCATTCTGCATTTAAGTGCAACTGTCTGTTCTCCTGAGGTGACAGCGCCTTCCAGCCATGTAACATACTAGGACATCACATCTGTGATTCTCTCCCCTTCTCCCCTCTGCCCAGCCAGCCCTGACGCTTCCCACCTGGCTTGGGGACATCCAGAAAAAAGCCAATTCGGGCTGGACACAACATATCACCCTCAGTAAAGCTGAGCCTCTTTCTGCTCCTGGATCTTTACCTTCTCTCCCCATCCTCTCAAGGCAAAGGTGGAATGACAGCTTCTCAGCAGGACACAAAAGGTGTGATGAGGTATGAAAGTTTGGGAGAGAGAGGCCTGGAGAAGAGCAAGAGTCAAGTACTCAGAGAAATGAAGGAGAGACAGAAAGGGTCAGGACTGGGGAGAGGAAAGCTAAAGAAGGCTAGAAGGGAATGAGGACAAAAGCATAGGAGAAGGCTTCGTGGAAGCTGGGAGAGCAGTAGGAGTGCAGAGGTTCAAAGGTGAGTTCAAGGTGAGACTGCTGGAGCAGCAAAAACTGCCATTTCAGTGAGGAGAATGAGGAGGAGGTATCTCTTGTGTTCCCACCATCAGCGGGAACCCAGAGAGGCACCCTGTCCCAGTGCTTCTCAATCCACAGCCCTCTGCACTCCTCCAGGGCCCTGGAGGTCCTGTGCTGAGTGGGACAGCCCTGGGGAGCTCCCAGCAGAGACCACCTGTGGTACTACCTTCCCTGTGCTCCTGCAGCAGAGGGTACATGTTGTGGGGGAAAGCTTTGGCCGGGACCTGCTCAGTGCTGGTGGAGAGAGTCATTGCAATGGGAGATGAGATGGGGTGACCTCAGGACAGCTGGGTCTGATCTGCCCAGGATTAAAACCCTGTGACACAAGTATGGCTTTTGATCTTGGCACTGGGCAAGACAAATGCACCCTCTGCAGCAGGAATGTGTTCTTTTCCTCTGGGTTTTGCTGCTTCTGGAAAATATAGTTGTTTTTCCCAAGTATTATGACGCTTCTCAAATAGATGCTACAGCCCAAGAACTAATTCTGTCTCCTCCCACTGGCCACTTCCCCTGAACTGCAAACAGTGTCAGTCTGGCATTTCTCCCATCTTTCCACTTCCAAGCTGCCATTTCCCCCTGGGGAGCCACAGCAAGATAATGGGAATAAAATGCTGCGCTACCATGCCCTCAGACCAGTTCCACCCACCGAGGACCCAAGCAGAAGACCAATGCTGCCATCACTTGAAGACACATCATGTGCCAACTCCACCCTCTCTCCCTGGGTCTCTCATCATCATATCTCCACGTAATAAAAACAGAACTAGAGCATGCCCCACACCTCCCACCCCTGAAGCACTCGTGCCCCAGCAATCCTTCCCCCCACCCCCCTTTTCCCCCAGGCAAGACATACAGCTGAGACACAGAAACCAGAGAAAGGGAGGTGATGGACGGACACTGTGCAAGAAAAACCCAAACTGAGAATGAGGACACTCTGGGAGGGATGGGGGAGACGCCCTTGGTCGCTCCCTGGCACATAGGAAGGAACACGCACGCACACACTCACGCTTGCATCCTCTTGCGCACACAGAGGATGCGCCACATGCTTCAGAAACAGGCCCATGGTAGAGTCAAGGGTAGTGGGGTGACAAGGGGTCACAGAGAGGTTGGGGGCCATTCACAGGTTACTTTCGTGGTTTTCCTCTGTCTCAACAGTCATGGGGGGCAGCCCTCCATTGTCATTGAGCCTCTTGGCCCTGTAGGTCTCGTAGTGGATGTTGTGGGTCACTTCTTTTAGGTCCTGAAGGTGGGTCCTGCAGGGGGAAAGTGAAGATGGGGTTAGAAAGGGGATACAGTGATCAACATCAACATGGTCAGTACTGATCTTGTGATCATTTTATTCCCCAAGATAAATGGAAGGTTTCTCTTGTCAGTTGGGCTAATGAGTGTACCCTCTCTCTGTATGGCTGCCATCATGCAACTGAGAGCTGTATCAGCATTCAAGAACACATACATAGGATGCAGGATATGGACTGAAATCCATGGCTGTGCTTGCCAGTGTCCTGCCCCTCTCACAGCTGTGCTAATGGGTCAGCTATTGTCCATCCTGGTGTATCCCAGCAGACACGGGCTTACCTCATCTGAAGAGGTGGTGAGACAAGGAAGCACCAGGAGGGTTTATCGGGTCCACTGCAGACCATAACCTGCAGAACACAGCTGTGAACATCATCCCTAACCTCCACAGGAAGCCTGCGGGCTTGGGCTGCTGCAAGTTCTGTGATGATCACTTATTAGGACATTTTTACTGGAAGATTGGGGAAAGCCAGTCTGCTGCAGAAGGTATCCCAGAACAATAAGAGAGCAGTAAGGTGATGTCAAAGCATTGTACCTGGCCAAGTGTCTCAGTATCACTATGCCTGCAGGTGGAATGAGCCACAGAGATTTGAGTCTGGATTTGAAGGGTGTTTCCTTAATTTTCTTTTCTTTTCTTGGTGCTGTTTTAAAACCTTATGGTATTCATAGAGAACAGAGGTGACCCCAAATCTGCAGTTTTTCTACAGAATTCAAGGCAGATATCACTTGTGCTGAGACAGCTTCATGAAACAGTGTAGAAATAATGCAGGACATTGAAAGCTAATGAAATATGGAGCTTTTCACTTCCCAGTCATACATATGTTACAGCCTGTCCCTCAACCTGGTAGGACAAATGGTCTAAGATGGGGTGTGGCCTCTTTCTCAGTGACCCCAGCCCAGAACTATGTCAGCCAGAACTAGAAATTGTTGTTGTGTAATATCCTTCATAGGATAGAAGAAGGGTGCTAGCACCCTGCTTTCCTCCAGGCATCCAGATCACACATGAAAACCAGCATCTGCTTGACATAGTGGTCGTGTCGGTAAGACAGACACTAGAGTACTTACCCTTTAACTCAGCCCAACCCTACCCCACATAAGCTTTCACTGCCTGAAATGTACTTTGCCTTCCTTTCCATAGGGGCTGTTTCACTCTAAGAGGGTCTGGGGAACTCCTTCCTCATCAAGAGCAGACTGTGGATGACCACGGCCTTACCTGATGACAAAATCCCGAAGTAGGGCAAATTCACAGTGAGTGAGGTTTTCCACTGGAAAGAAAGCAAGCCAGTGTTAGGTTTGATTTCTCCAACAACCCCTTCAGGTTACAGGTTAATGCATTGACCATGGCTGTTCCCTCCCAGCAGACCCATTTGAGAATTCTCCTTATGCTTGGTTTCATAATGTTTAACACAAAGAGAATGAGAAGATAGCCCTGAGACATGTTATCTGGACCTTTGTCTATTACCAAGGCCTGCAGAGATACTTTCAGCTGCTAGGAGCAAGCTTTTTTTTTACCTTCAATGATTCCCCAAGGTGTTTTCCTGCCCAGGACTCTTTTGCCGTTCACTTGGTACTCCTTGTCGCTGCCCACAACTGCGAAGGGCATGCTTTCCTGCTGGGTAGAGACACATGGAGAGACATATTGAACCCATTCCAGGCAGCAGCACCATCACTGTTCCCCATCCACCTCCCCTCCTCTCAGCTCACCGAACACAAGGCTTTCTCCAAGGCAAGAGGTTCTCCAGAGCAACCATTTGGACATTTGAAAGGACAAGAGCCTGTCCTTTTAACCCATCAGTATTTTGGGACTTTGCTTTACAAATGTCCTTGCACCCTCCAAGCTTAGTGGGTAGTTTGCAGCAGTGCCAAGGGCTCTGGAGAGCAGGACAGATTTTCTGCACCCATCTCCAGCATTTCTGAAGAGGGGGATGACCAGAGAAATAGTACCTTGGTGTAACCAGGAGAGGGCCTGCCAGCCTAGGGCTGCTCATAAGGACAGTTTGCAGTATTTCTCAGTCTTCACGGTGAGGGTAACAGAGCACTGGAACAGGCTGCCCAGGGCAGTTGTGGAGTCTCCTCTGGAGACATTCAAGACTTGTCTGGATGCTGACCTGTGTGACCTGCTCTAAGGAACCTGCTTTGGCAGGGGGGGTGGACTTGATGATCTCTTGAAGTTCCCTTCCAACCCCTACAATTCTGTGATTCTCTGTAGTTCTTCTCCAGAAGGAGAGGACTCAAAATAATCCTCACCAACAGACACATGGACACTGAGTGTAATGGCTGAAATGGTTGTACTGAGGAAGACCAGAAATGGGGCAGGGGTACAGTTTTCCTGGGAAGTGGGACAGTAGGTGAGGCTGTGGAGACCCAGATATCTCTAAGCACAAAGAGAAACCATTAGTTTTGAGAACACAGTGTGCTGGAGACCCTGCTACCCATCGGGTTGTGCAGTTGTTAATAGATGTACTGTGCTTTATAGATGTCCTTGTGCCTGGAAAGGGACTGCATGTAATTACCACAAGAATGGAGATTAAAAAGCAGCTCTTTTGTTACGTGTGGACTATCTAAACCTAGAGCAATAATGCTGAAGTGCAGGAAAAAATGTGGTGCCCTCCTCCAAACCACTAACAATTTGGAGAAGAAGCAAAATCCATGTAGCCTTCTCCAGAATGTGTGTATTGCCAAGTGGGAAATGAATAATTAAGATGAGGAAGGTGGGAATTTCTTTTGGGGCTGTGGTAGCTGGGAAAGGTTAAAGGGCAAGTGTCAGGCAGCAACGCAAGGCTCCTGGAGTTTCTTGAGGACTGACACAGAGGTCAATCTATTTTCATTAACGGTCTAGACACAAAAATATTGAGAGGGATAATTAAATGTACTAGCATCACAAGGCCAAGAGCTGCTGTCAGTTCAAAGGCAGACTGGGCTATTATCTGGTGAGATGTAAGTTTGAGGCACAAAGAATAGCAATCAGGGAATGATCTCAAGAATCTCTACTATGACTTCAGAGCTCATCAACAGGTAGCTTGTCCTGGTTTTGGCAGGGACAGAGTTAATATTCTTCCTAGCAGCTGTTGTAGTGCTGTGTTTGGGATTTAGGATGAGAATCATGTTGATAACACAGTGATGTTTTCAGTTGTTGCCAAGCAGTCAAGGACTTTTCAGCTTCTCCTACTGCCCTGCCAACAAGGAGGCAGGGGGCACCCAAGAATCTGGGGAGGGACACAGCCAGGACAGCTGGCCAGGCTGGAAAAAGAGATAGTCCATACTATATTATGTTGTCTTCCATTTGTAACTGAGGGTGGGCTGAGGGGCTGCATGGCAGCTGGGGGTCTTGCTTCATAGCACCCTGCAGTAATGACTGGACAAATTAAACTTTGGAGGAGGAATGACCATCCGTTACACCCACTGCATCTTTCACTCAGAGGCCATAAGCACTTATGTGTGTTTTTATTAAAAAATGCCTGTTTTACACTCGTTAATTATGACCAGTCCACATCCTCCCTTCTTCTCCCACAACAAAATGTTTCTTACCCTGATTTTGTCATTCTCTGTTTTATCCTCCAAGTCCTCATCAAACTCTTTCTGGGGGTAAAACTCGATCCCATTTACTTCTAGCTCTTTGCGCACCTGGGCAGAGAGACATTTGGCAGCACAGAGTAACACAAGCTTGAAGGGAAGGCAGGTGGGATGGCCAGGCAAATGCATCTGGACAAACTTCCAGCGTGCAGGGGCTGGAGGAACTGTCCCCAGGGAAGTGTGCAGCAAAGTGTGGACACTTGGCAGCAATGAGGAGTCTTCCCTCCCCATTATCTGTGTGGCTTTGCAGTTCCCATGACAGAGTATGTCACAAGATATCACAGGAATACAAAACTTCCTTCCCCCTCTAGCAGACACCCTCAGAGCCACACTTAAAAAGCTGCATCTTTAGGACTTGTCCACCAACCCAGCATTGGATGCTGTGCATGCCCTGGGGACTGTGCTGCAGTCCCAGGAAGGATACCACCCATTCTCCCACCTCCCAGCTGGGGCAGGGAAGGATCCCATGCAGGAGTGGAGATACTCACTCTTTGTTTGAATTCAGTCTTCTCCTCCAAGGTCATGGTGTCAGCCTTGGCAATAACCGGGATGATGTTCACTACCTTGCTCAGATGTTTCATGAACTCCAGGTCCAAAGGCCTCAGGCTGCAGCCCAAGAGGGAACAACATGGAAGGGGTCACTTTACCCTACTAGCCTTTCATCCTAGTCATTCTCCCAGCATCACAGCATCAATGAAACCTGCCTTGTACATACTCCACTTGCTGCCACCATGCTCTCTCCTCCTTCTTCCCACCCATCCTGCCCTCTCTTAAAAGACATTGTGCTATTTCTCCTGCCCTTGTTAGCCTTGACCCTTTCACGCCCCACAGCACCCAAAGCTAAGCTAGTGGCCAGCCCCACAGGCAGGACCCTGGGGTCTCTGGATGAGACAGAGCAGTGCAGGGTACGTATCTGCCCCAGGGGTCTTGAGAAAGGACGAGAGACTGTGTACGTACGAGTGGCCCGTGGGGGAGATGAAGTAGAGGCAGCAGTGCACTCGCGTGTCTGGAATCCGTTTCTTCCGTGCAATATTCACTTCCTCTTTCAGAAATTTTTCATATTGCTCGTTTATGTATTTCTCAATAGGCTCCCAGCTGTTGAGGTGGAAGAGAGATATGAGTAGACAGGTACAAATCTCCTCATGTTTCTGCCTACAGAGTTCTCAGCTCTGACAGCAGCAAAGCAGGCACTGGCATAAAAGATACCCACCACAAACATCTTGCCATCAGCAGAGATGTTTAAGAGATATTTCTGCACTCAGTTGAGCACAGAAATAGGTACTCACTGTGTAATGTGTGCACACCCCCAAGTGTGCACACAGGCACACGGCATTCACCATTCCACATCCCCATTACTGACCCCCCGAGTTTCCCAGACACTTTCCAGGTCAAGTAGATGAGTCACTCCGTATACCATCTGAACTCCAGACCTTTCCAGGTCACAAGGCCTTGACCACGCAGAACTCACCAGTTCTCATTGTTGATCTGGTCTCCAAATCCTGGTGTGTCAATCACTGTCAGCTTCATTTTGACACCACCTTCTTCAATGACTAGGGAAGAAATTGCAAACAATCATATGCCTCCCTGGGGACATCCTCCATCATGAAACATGCTGCTGTGCCCTGAAAGGGAAGAGGAGCACTCTTCCCTCATCCCTGCCCAGCAAGCATGACCAGGCCAGGCTGGGTCGTGCTTCAACAGCTGTGACACCCATTTGCATTTCTGAACTCAAATTCTGCTACACTAAAGCCATGTTATACCACTCTGCCACAGGAAAATGGATTTGTGCTCAGTCTGCGGCCCAAAGATAGTACCTACCTTACACAACTTGTCCTCCCCTCCAACGCATCATCCTGAATGCTTATTGCTCTGCATCACTGTAGAAGCTGTGGTGATGTTTTTCCAGGAGGAGATGTGCTCTACCAGGCTTGGGATATGACCCACTGATGCAATTTGTATAGATCATCAGGTGTCCACAGGTGGGAATCACTTACAGCAAGGCTTAATCCACGAATGTGGATGAATATCTTGTCTATAATGTTTGGCTGTGTCATCAGTGAGTTTAAGTAAAGCCTTGGCTGGGTCTGAGATCATCTAGAACTGGCAGTTGACTTTTAGCTTCCCATGGAGAAAGGGCTGCCTAACAGCAAAGTACTGTTTGCATAGACTACTGGGATCTTCTGCAAGACTCTGCTGAAGCACCAATATTGCCTCCACCCCAGCAGCCTGGCTCTTACCATGCCCAATGGCTTTGATCTCCACTGTCTTAGGGATCTTCTCCTCCCGGTTCCAGCCTGAAGATTTGCGGCTCACCTGGGATTTGAAGAGGGTGTTCACCAGTGTCGACTTTCCCAGTCCACTCTGACCTGAGGATTGCAGAGAGGAAGTTCATGACATTTGCCACAGCCCAGTGACAAGAGCAAGCCCAGGACACAGAGCCAGGCTGGGAGGGGAAGGGGCTGTAGGTATCTCCTTGCCTTGTTCAGGCTCTCTTTTCCCTCAGAGCAAGCACTGTCAGCTCCCTCATGCCCTCCCCACAAGGCTTGCTCTCCCACCTGGCATCACAGGACAGTCCCTGGCCATGGTTCCCAGTACCTCAACTTGTCCTTGCCTACCTACAACCATGATGTTGAAATCAAAACCTGTCTTCATGGTTTTCTTGCGCATCTGCTCAATGATGGTGTCAATACCGATGTAGCCCAGCAAGTTGGCATTAATGCCCATGGGTTTCATTGGTACAACTGGTTTTTGTCGCGGCTCTGGGACCAGCTCAGACATGGCTGCTTCGTTTTTGCTCTCCACTGGCCCTGAATGGGGAAAAAGATTGAAGAATCATCACTGAAGTGTAGCAAGTTTCTCCCTGCTGACCTGTCACAGAGGCTGATGGCAACTTTGAGCATCTGTTTCAAGGGCTACCAAGGATAACTGAACAGCAAGATTGTGTCAGTAAGGCTCTTCATGAAGGAACATGTACTTGAGTTCCCAGCAAACTCTTCTGTGTATCGCTTCAGATGAGGAGGTGAAGTGGTTTGTTGGGTGTGCAGCATATTGATGGCTACTTTCAAACACCCAGAGCAGACCTGATGAAGCGGGCTGGGCTTCTAACCACATGCCCGAAGCTCTGTGTGTGTCTCCTCATTTTTGTCTCTCAGTTCTCACCAGGTTCATCAGTGTTTTGCCCCTCCAAGTCTAGCATTAAATTTGTGATGGAACAGATTTTCAAGAATTAAACGTGTCATGTCCCAGCACTGAGTTTGGGATTCACTGTGAGGACTTGCAAGCCTGGGCCTGGGCAGTGGCAGCTGCATTAATTGCTGTGCTGCACAGTCTGAACTCCTCACAGGAAGGCAGTAGTGGAACTGCAAAGCATGGCCACGACCTCCACGCTTGCCTCCTGCCCACAGATCTATGGATTTTGTCATGCTCAAGTCATCGTGATCAATAAATTAATCATCCCCACCTTTTCTCCCTGACCTTCCCCATCTCACTTCTTCCATGTAAAACAAATGAGTAACAAGAAAGGCCCTGTGGGCTTGCCAGCCTCCCTGACTCTTTTTTGGGTGACTGCACATGCTGTTTGGGGTGAGCCTAATCCATTTATCTGTCTCTTGTCTCTGCTCACTAGTGAGCAGCTCCCACCTGCTGGGAGGAAGCCGGAGGTTGGGAGAGGACCGGGCACGGAAGAAAAGCTGTAATTGGTGGGGAAGGGAGGCGTGAGGGATGAATCTAGAAAGGAAGATGGAGGGGATGGGAATCAAATACCTTTCATATACAAACCAGCTGCAAATGAGAGCCTCTCCCACTCTAATTACTTGTCTCCCCCATGCTTTGTCTCATTAAATGGTTATTTTCCCAGGACAGGCACTGCAGTTGGTTTTGCTTGGTAAGCACTCTGCTTGTTTTGGATGCCACTTCAGTTCGAGTATCTCACATTAAATTATCCCTTTCCATCATTTCAGTAGATTTTTGCTCCTCTCAGCAGAAGGCACCGGCTGGCACACATGAGCGTCAGGGCTGGCGACTGCCATTTTGTGGGTGACACGTGGCTCTTGGAGAGGAAGACGACTCAGAGGTCACTAGGCCAGGGACACTGACGGCACCAGTCCAGGGTCCCTGGGACAGCTCAGCTGGGCCAGGCAGCAGCCAGGGAGAAGTCAAGAGAGGTTTTGTTCAATGACACGGTTAGGCTGCAACAGGCTGCATGGCTGACTGCTGACCTTGGCCAGCATTCCCACATCAAAGCTTCCGTGCAGACACAAAGGTTGCCCTACACAATGAGGATTTCACATTTTGTGTAAGCTAATATCCCACCACCGTGTGCTGAGGGCAGACCTTGCATAAGGGCCACCCTTGGCAGGGAGAAGGACACCTCCATCCAGCTCCTTTTCCACCACTTGGGAAGTCTTTTATCTTAAACTGGGAAAAGGCATCTTCCTTCTGACTGAGAGGATGGTAGCACAGCCATCAGTGTACAGCACTGTGGGCAATGTCTGAAGGCTCTCACACCACCTCTGTCCCACTTTGCCCAGAGGGGAGAGGTCTGCCAGTGGATGGTCCCCTGCTACTGCTCTTCCCCACTGAGCGAGGGCACTCGGCTATCATCATCCTCTCCTGAAGCAGTGAGCAGCACCCTGGGAAGATGAGAGCACAAGATGGACCGTTGGCTTGAGCTAGGCTGGCAATTCAAAGCACCTCATGCTGCCGGGCAGCTGCCGGAGGACGCAGCCTGCCGAGTCGAGAGCTTCTCAGCCGCCATCCACTCTTACACCCGTCACAGCTAGTCTGTGCCTTTCCCACTGACAGAGCATCCTCTGGGGCTCCTGTTGTCTCTTTCCAGCTTTCTCAAAGCTGCTGCCAGCCAGGAAGGCCTATTTCTCTGGCACAGCATGGAGAGCTAAGCCAGTCAGCTCTCCTGTACCCTGCCCTTTGCTCCTCCTCTCCTGGGCTGCCCCACATCTGCTGTACCACAGTCCTGTGGTTACGCCATGTCCCTCACCCTGATGCAGCATCCTCCAGCGCACACCCCACCAGCCCTGCTGGGGTCCCACCTACCCCAAGGACAGGAAGGAAAGAGTGAGATAGGGGGGACATGGGATAGGGGCTGTGACCCCAATGAGGGACTTGGCTGCTGCAGCAATGGGAACAAAGAAACCCGAGGTGGACAGAGAACAGGTTGCGGTGGGAAGAAAGCCAAGCTGAGCAGCTGCCTGGGAGGGGTGTAGGACCCAGGCAGCAACCCCTTTGAAGCCAGGGCAGTAGCTTGTCCCCAGGGAGTCTGTCATGCTTTCCTTTATTCCTTCGACTGCTCTATACACAGGGAGGAGGAAGGAGGGAAATTGCTGGCAGACATCCTCAAAGCTCACTAAGAGTTTCATCATTTGTCCCTCAATCTCACCAAGGGATGCCTTGCCCAGTGCCAGCAGATGTTGGTAACTCCAGTGTGGACATCTCAGTATGTTGCCATGCCTTTACAGGCTTTGCTGATGGAGCCAGGACCTTACAGTGGCTGGAGCAATTTCAGACTCAGGTTACTGAGCACCTATAAAAACTCTCTAGGCCAAGGAAAAGATCTCCAGAAGTTTCCTTAAATACTTCCTGGATTTTACAACAGTGATATTTCTCCGGGCCTTTTGACAGCCGCCTTTCTCCTCTTGTTCCTTGCCTTCCTCTCTGTGTGGGGTGTCTTCCCATAGACCCTCAAGAGGGGAAGCCCCAGTTTTGTGAAGAGAGACCCAAGGGCTTAGCTTTCACAGAATCACAGAATGTCACAAGTTGGAAGGGACCTTGAAAGATCTAGTCCAACCCCCCTGTCTGAGCATGATCACCTCCTAGACCAAATCACACAGGAACACATCCAGACTGGCCTTGAATGTCTCCAGAGAAGGAGACTCCACAATCCTCCTGGGTAGCCTGTTCCAGGGCTCTGTCACCCTCACTGTGAAATAGTTTTTCCTTATATTCACATGGAATATCTTATGTTCCAGCTTGGACCCATTGCTCATTGTACTAACACTGGCCATCACTGAGAAGAGCCTGGCTCTGTCCTCCTGACATTCACCCTTTACATATTTATAAACGTTATTGAGGTCATTCCTCAGTCTCCTCTTCTCCAAACTAGAGACCCAGCTCCCTCAGCCTTTACTGATAAGGAAAGTGTTCCACTCCCTTATTAATCTTGGTGTTCCTGTGCTGGACTCTCTCAAGGAGTTCTATGTCCTTCTTGAACTGAGGGGCTCAGAACTGGACACAATATTCCAGGTGTGGTCTCACCAGGGCAGAGGAGAGGGGGAGAAGGACCTCTCTTGACCTACTAGCCACCCCCCTTCTAATACACCCCAGGATGCCATTGGCCTTCCTGGCCACGAGGACACACTGCTGGCTCATGGTCATCCTGCTGTCCATGAGGACCCCTAGGTCTCTCTCACCTGCACTGCTCTCCAACAGGCCAGTCCCCAACCTATACTGGTACTTGGGGTTGTTCCTCCGCAGATGCAATACCCTACATTTCTGCACACCATTTTCTACCTCTTGACTTCCATGGAGGAATCCAAGGAGCCAACTGAGGAACAGCCTGCCAAGGAGGTCAGGGCATGTGAAACCAGGGCCAGAGCTTAGAGAGGCACGTTGGGACGTGAAAGGTGCCTATCTGGTTTCATGGGAATGGTTCTAATGCTGCTAAGATGCCTCATTAGCGCTCTGACTGCCTGGTCAAGGCGCAGCCTTTTATGCATCCCAAGCACATCCTGCAGCCCTTCCAGCTGTGCCCTGTGATACGCCATAGGGCGCTATGGCCAGTACAGCTGGTAAGGAAGAGGAGGTTAGCCAAGGTTAACCATTTACATCCACTGTTTGTATCGCCACCCTTTTCCCTGTTGCTTTGTTCTGTGTGCTAAGGGAAGCTCATTTAATGGCCTGGTTGATGCCCAGTTCCCAGTGGGAGGTGGCCTGGCTGGGCTGAGGGGATATAATCTCTGGGTCAAAGTGCTCAGAGCAGCAACATATATATTCTGAACATTCAGCAATATATATTCAAATACTCAGCTCCAGATCAGGGAGAGGTGCAGTGCCTGGGTCTGGCACAGGCAGAGCCAGAGGGGCAGCAGGTGCTCAGAGAGGTCCCAGGAGTCCCAGATATCTCCTACCTCAGACATCCACTGACCCACCCCAAAATCTCTCATGTAAAGGCTGGTGTACGTGGCCAGGAGCAGACACCCTTCACATCTGCCTGCTCTGACGTTTGCAGCAGCTGACTGGGGACAGGGGTGGCCCCACAGGGCCCTAAGGGGCTTGGGGGTACTGGGAACTTCCACCTATCCTGTCCAGACACCCCAGATATAGTCGTATCCCCTCCTCCTGCCTTCCCATCCTTTGTCTGAGCGGCAGGAGGGAGGGAGAGCAGCAAACAGTGGCTCACCACAACCCAGTTTCCAGCAAGGAAAGGTTGTTTAACCCCCGCGGAACACACGGGTGGCCTGGCTGCAGCTGTCCTCCTGTATGGCATGAGGCTGTCCCGCTCTGGCTGGAGGCACTGATCCACACATGGACCTCACCCCAGCCCCTTCCACCCATGTGGCCCAGACCCACAGTGCCACTCCCTGCAGGCACAGGATGGGGAGGAGGGATGGGATCAGAGCCCGAGGGTGGGTGGCAGCACCAAGCCATCACTGGGTGACGCCAGGTCCCCAGGAAGGCAAGCGAGCAGCTCCTTCGGTAGCACAGCGTCTCATGGCCTTGCAGGCAGTGGGATCTGGTCCTTGTTCCAGCCCACAAAGGTACCGGCCTGAGCATCCCTCCACTGGAAAAATCCCTTTCCCCTCCGCTTCCGTGATGACCCCAGGGCATTTCTCCCAGCTGTACAGAACAAAGGCTGAGCCATTCAGCCCCCTGGCCCCGGGGCGCAGATCAGAGCCATTCTTCTGACCGGGTCCTCTGCCCTGGCCTGAGCATCACCGGCCGGTCGAGTGAAGCAGGGACACAGCCCACTGTTCCTTTGGGCCTCCACAGCACTCCTGGCCACAACCCTCCTTCCCCCCAGCGCTCTGCAGAGGGCTCGGGCAGGAACCCGGCTTTGCCGGAGCCGCAGCAAAATCTAGGGCAGCGTGTGCCGAGGTCTCTCCGGAGAGGCAGAAGCTGGAGGCGAAGGGGCCGGGCACGTCTCCGGCCCGGCCTCTGCGAGGTTAGATGCTGCCTCGGCCCGGCTGTACGCGGTGCCGCTCCCTGGACGAGGGTCCTTACCTCGGAGCCTGGCTTGGCACCCAGCTGCCACGGGTGTATCCCAAGGCGGGAGGATGCTGAGCATCCCCGATACCCGTGCCACGGCAGCTGACCGTCCCCCTGTCTGCCGGTGCTGGGTCTCCCTGCCTGGCATTACTGGAGCTCCCTGCCTGGCATTACTGGGGCTGCCTGCCTGTCAGCAGACTCCTTCCCAGAGAGCAGCACTGGACGCCCCCGCTGCCCCCACAGCGGCTGCCTGTCCCCGGCAAGGGAAAAGCCAGCTGCCGAGCAGCCCGCGGGCTTTCCCCCAGCCCCGGACCAGCCGGGATTATCTCCCTCTTTCAGAGCAGCCCTTGGCGCCGGCTACTCCCCATCAGCGCCGCAACTAGCCCCGCTCACGCTCCTCCGTGCCAGACCGCTGCCACCGATGGGGGAAAAACCACCCCAGAAAAGGAGAGATCGAGACCGGAGCGGCTTTGCCTGCTGCCCTGCGGGGTTATTCCTCCCTCCTGGCCGGAGCTGGGCAGCCCTACGGAAAGCCCAGCAGCATCCCCCCTCCCCGGCAGCGCCCAGCCCTGTCAAGCCCGGAGCATCCCACCTTTGAACATGAAGCTTCCTTTGTCTCCGAGTCCTCTCCCGAGGGGGTGGGTCTCCCCCTGCTTTTCCAGCCTGAGGCTGGCGCGGTGCGGTGGGCTACGAGGCTCCGCTTTTACCTCTCCCTTTCTTCCCTGTGTCCTCTTCTCCCCCCTCCCCTCTCCTTCCCCTTCAGCGGAGCGGGGATGCTGGTGCTGCTCCTGCTACCGTCGTCATGTGACCTGAATATTAAACATCGCCGCAACCCC
>VXBZ01002651.1:138700-166727 GCA_013399135.1 Heliornis fulica
CCCACCCGCGCCATCCGGCGGGCCGTTCCTGTGGGGCCGGCTCTGACCGCGCTTTCCCCTCTCTCCGCGCAGCTGGTGGGTCCGGACGAAGGTCTCCAGCAGAGGCTGGCCGAGGCGATGCTCCAGGAGAAGAAGAGCTTCAGGATCTACATGTGAGTGGCGGGATGCGCCGCCGGGCTGCGTGGGGTCGTCCGCGGGTCCCCGGCCGAGAGACGGGGCCAAAGCGGCGGCAGCGATTGCGGGACGCTCCCGCCTCGGCAGCACGCGGGAGCCGGCTGCAAAGAGCTTCGACCCAGCGGCGGGGACGTAGGCAGCCGCGTTCCGGCGGACGGGCGGAGGGTGCCCGTTAGCTCTGGGGCCGGCCGGGTGTGGGAGGCAGCTGCAGCGGGCGGGGCAGCCCCGTCCCGGGGTACGGCGTGGACTGGAAGCAACTCCCAGGCTCGCCGCGCGCTTAGCGCGGCCCTTGGGAGGGCGCACAGGTGTTTGGCCCTTGAACTTGGGGTTAAACCCTGAGGTGTAACAGGGGCACGTGTAGGGGCATGACAACCCCAGGTACCAGTAGGGGTTGGGTACTGGCCTGTTGGAGAGCAGTGCATGTGAGAGGAACCTGGCGATCCTGGTGGACAGCAGAATGACCATGAGCCAGCAGTGTGCCTGCCCTTGTGGCCAGGAAGGGCAATGACATCCTGGGGTGTATTAGAAGGGGGGTGGCTAGTAGGTCAAGAGAGGTCCTTCTCCCCCTCTCCTCTGCCCTGGTGAGACCTCACCTGGAGTATTGTGTCCAGTTCTGGGCCCCTCAGTTCAGGAAGGACATAGAACTCATTGAGAGAGTCCAGCGCAGGGCCACCAAGACGACAGAGTGGAATGCTTTCCTTATGAGGAAAGGCTGATGGAGCTGCGTCTCTTTAGCTTGGAGGAGACTGACAGGCGATCTCATTCATATTTATAAATATGTAAAGGGTGAGTGTCAGGAGGATGGAGCCAGGCTGTTCTCAGTGATGGCCAGTGTTAGGACAAGGGGCAATGGGTCCAAGCTGAAACATAGGAAGTTCCATGTGAATATAAGGAGAAACTATTTCACAGTGAGGGTGATGGAGCACTGGAACAGGCTGCCCAGAGAGGTTGTGGAGTCTCCTTCTCTGGAGACATTCAAGGCCAGTCTGAATGTGTTCCTGTGTGATTTGGTCTAGGTGATCATGCTGGGGCGGGGTGGTTGGACTAGATGATCCTTCAAGGTCCCTTCCAACTCCCAACAATCTGTGAATCATGAAGGCGTGAGAGGAGCACAGGCTTCACTTTTTTTTCCTCCTGGGATATGGGCATGTGTGGGAGTAAAAAATCCTGGGACCAGGTGGGACAAGTGCAATGCTCTTAACTACTTAATACCAAACCGCTTTCCTGAAAACTGCCCAATGCTCTGGGTGTTATTCATGGCTGTCTTCTGTTTTCTGTGCATGCACATGCTGTGCCTCCCAAGCTGTGATGCGTTTGGAAACTTTAAGTTTAGCTGCATGACAGGTTTTGCCTTGAGAGCTTGATTAACTAACTTATGATATAATGTCTTTGACAGCTCTCTTGCCAAGACCAAATGAGTTTAGTCAGCTCTTCAGAAGGTGTTTGTGTTATTTCACTGCATTAATCCAAGGTTATGCAGTGAAGGCAAACCCAAGCTAATGTCTGAGCAGCTGAACCTCTCTGAACGTGGCATCCTGGGTGCTTGTGCTAGCTAACAGGGTTAATTACCAGTTTTCTATGCAAAGCTCGTAGCCTGTGCTGAGCTGTGGACTGCTGTAGCTAGATGGCTACTGGTATTGCAACTGGATAACCACCTGAAGGCATGGGAACTTATGCTCATGCTACACAGCAAGGCTAAGTCCCTTTGGTAGTATCTCTAGGGAAGCAGAAATTGTCTGTGACTACTTCTGATTGTGTTGCTTTGGGATTAAAAGCATTACCGAGAATGCCTGGCAAGTCTACATGCCAGAGACAGCTGTTGGGAGAGTTGCAGGCCTGGGGTTTATGTGTCTTTCTTCACTAAGAAAAAAAAAAAAAAAGCTGCAGCACATATCTTAAGGCCGGTGACTTCATCTAGTGATGTTGGCTTAAATGAAGTAGAATTAGTAGTAGAATTCAAAATCTAGAATTTGAAATCTAGTTGAAGGTCTCTGCTCTTTGGGGATTTTTTTTTTTCCCAGACAATGCAGTATGATACTTTTCTTTCACAACAGCTTATCCCTAAATTTCACCTTCAATTTATAAGCTGATAAAACACCAATGTTTTCAGTTACTGACAAACAGTTGGGGACTCTTCAGTTATTCCTGTTACCCTGCTAAGGAGGAAGTACGGTGCATCCAGGAAGCTCAGAGGGGACACAGCCAGAACAGGTGACCCAAACCAATTGAAGGGGATATTCCATAACAGTGATATCATGCTCAGCTTAAAAGGAGGTCTGTGGCTGCTGGGGAACTGTTAATTTCTTAAGCTTTAATTTCTAGAACTAATATTCCCTGAGGTGATCAAAGTCCATGTGTCTCTCTTGGCTCCCAGAGAGGAAATAGACTGAAACAGATTGAAATTCTGGGGTTTGCCCAGCCTGTTTTTTGTGGGATCTGTCCTGGGTTTGCAGCAGAGCTTGGACATGCCGGAGGAGGTTTGCTGGGGATGCTTGTGACTCAGTGGAGGACCAGGCTGGGGACAGCAGCCTGGGACTGAGAGACATTTTATGAGTTTATAGCAGTGACCCACACTGGGGCAGCTGGTGAAGAGCCGAGGCCCTGTGGAGAGGACTCACATGGAGAGGGTGGTGAAGAACTGTCTCTCATGGGTGGGACCCCACACTGGCGCAGGGAGAGTGCAAGAAATGCACCCGCCCAAGAAGGAGAACAACTCATGAGGAACTGACTGAAGCCTCCATTCCCTATTTCCCCCTCCTTTCCCCCGTGCCATCCTGAGGAAGAGAAACATTATGAATAGAGTGAAGCCTGCAAAGAAGGGAGGTGGGGGGGGATGGTGTTTTAAGAGTTGTTTTGTATTTCTCGTTATCTGACTGGTTTTATGTGTGTTTCTGTAGTGTAATAAATTAGAGAGTTTTCTTGCTTTTCTTCTGTGTTGAGTCTGTTTCACCCATGACACTAATTGCAGAAATGATCTCTCCCTGTCCTTATCTTGACTCCAGAGTCTCTCAACATCTATCTCCCCTGCCCAGCTAAGAGAGTAGGGATAGAGTGGCTTTGGTGGAAGTTTGGCCTCCAGCCAGGGTGAAACCACCACAAATCCTACCAAAATATGGTGCTGCTAATATTCTGTCCTGTGAAAGGCCCAGGTACAGGCTACTGAAGTTTTGGTTTGGGTTGGTTTTTTCATTGGAAAGAAAATAAAAATATCCCCACCCTGTAATTCTTCTTCCAACAGCTGTAGCATCAGTGGAACAGGGTGCCCAGAGGTTGTGGAGTCTCCTTCTCTGGAGACATTCAAGACCAATCTGGATGTGTTCCTGTGTGATTTAATCTAGGTGATCCTGCTCAGACAGGGGGGGTGGACTAGATGATCTTTTGAGGTCCCTTCCAACTCCTAACATTCTGTGAAGTGGAACTTGGCAACACAATATACCAGTAAGGGATTTGGGTTCAGTTTGTTAGAGAGGACTCTCTATCAATTAAATAAAAGGTTTGCTGTACAGATCTGAGGAGAAAATGTTTCTCTGAGTCTTGTTATGCTCTAATAAGCTTCCTATTATGAACAGCCTTGTCTGGCAAGTGTTGTGGCTGTCAGCAACTATGAGCAGGCTTAAGACAGGAGAATATCACTTAAAGAATTGCAGTGTCTTTTCAGAAATGTAATCAGTGGACTTTCTGGTAACTTGCTGCATGGTGAACTGCAGTGCTTATGTGGTTGTTGTGAAGTGGATGCTGCCTTGCCAAGCTATTTGGTTAATCTGGCAATTTATTTTTTATCTTTCAGTCACATTGCTGCATGCCTCCCCTTACCTTCAGAGAGGGATCACCTTCGGCCCAGTATAGATATGATTGTGTTTGTGATTGACATCAAGAGCAAATACAGGTAAAAGGAGGTAAAAATTTGAGAGGGAAAACTTATTCTTTCTTGGATTGGTGGCTAACTACTCTTGCTGTGTTGGATTCGCTGCGTAGTGGATCTCAAAACCAAGCCTTTCTGTGGTGGAACAGCTCAGTAATACATACAATGGTTTCCTGGCCTCCAGCAATGGGTTAGGACCAAATTGCCCTGTCCAATAACATGCCTGTTGTTCACTGAGTTGACATAGTAGAGAAGGCAGAATGTGTTCCTGGATACAGATATGGGATGATATGAACGGGGCTTGTCTGTAAAATTAGGCAGAAATTACTGTGGTGCTGTTAAGCTCTGTAACATGCAGATGGCTGATGTGTGCTGGGCAGCACTACCTAATAACCAGCCAGTTGCCGTGTCTGTCTCCGGTTCACTGATACTGCTGGTCAAGTGGGATCAGGACTCGGATGTCTTGAGGCAAAAGAGAAAGGTCTGCAGGGATTGATTCCTTTTCTCTCATCTTGTGCTCGTCTGTGTAGAAATTATATCTATGGCCCTGGGCCAGAAGGGAAGACTTGTGAAGGCACAAGAGTCAGCACTTTATTACTTGCTTAACTTGTGACTGATGATCCTGGGCTCTCATTTACCAAAAGTGACAGGCCCAGCTGCACACTTACAGCACAGATGGTGCTGCAGAAATGTGTGGGCTAGCTCTTCTGAAAGAACCGAAGGAGTGCTGAAGTCTCACTGGATGCTAATGAATTCGGATCCTTAGCGTCCCCAGGTCATGGAGGACACCATTCAAACTAAGACTAACTGTTGAGCCTTGAGTAGAAAGGAGAAGGTATGGATTATTAAACAGTTGTGGGTATTACAGGGGTCTCTGATGCCCTGCTTTTAGCATGGAGCATAACTCTGCCAGCTCACAAATCAGCAGATGTTAACATCATTGGTTTTCCAATTGTGCTTCTGAAAGCTATTCCCTTTGTCCTTACGCTGCACTGGTTTTACCTCCCTGTCCAACTGGATTGTCTGTGCTTTCTGACAGCTTGAAGGTTGCTGAAGCTTCCCTAGCTTACGTGGATACCAACTTCTTCCTGGGGAGAGTATACTTTCTCATCACTGGGGGTAAGTATGGCATCTGCCCTTTTCCTCCTCCTCTCTGAGCAGCACAGCTCGCTGCTTGCCTTAAAGCAGGACAGTGGCTTAACTCGAAACAAACCAAAGGAAACCAGCAAGTTTTAAAGGTTTGATTAAATTATGTCTGAACTCATCTGCCTTTTAAAAAATTGCTTTCTTAGAGAACTTTTTTCATGGTTCTCTGCTCTCGTGCTCACTTGCTCTCTCCCTCTTGTTTTTCCCAGACACATCTCTCTTCTGTCCCTAATCCCTGAATATGATTTATGGATTTATGTTTTTCCTGTGGCACTGCAGAAGTCTGTTCTATCTGCTCTTGCAGATCTGACTTAACAATAATCTTAATGAGCACTGAAGAGCATATGACACTGTGATAATAAAAAGAACCTAAATGCATGAGCTACTAAACCATTAACTATAGCTTTAATACAATACTGGTATCCCTGCTGTGTACTGTCTGGATCTGTTGTGGCTCTAATCTCTGTCTCCCTCCTTCTCTCCCCTGTCTCAAGCAGAGAGGGTGCTTCCCTCCCTGCTTCAGCTCTGAGGAGCTGGAGGGGCCAGGCCACACTCCTCTCTGCTGGAACAGAGGTGCTCCGTCCCTGGAATTTGGGGGTCAGGAGGCCTAATTCTGGGGTGAGGAGTCTTAGTGTTGTGTTGTGGCTCTCCTGACTGAGTTCCTTGAAGCCATGACCACACTGTGAAACCACGTGAGCCAGGAGGGCTTCTGATCAGTGAGGGGGAGATCCTGCCTGTGCCGAGTGTGCTGATCCCTTATCCAAAAGGCTCACGTTGCAGTACCGAGTAACGTGGCAATACTGTGCCTGCTGTCAGTATGATGAAAGATTTATGTGCTAATTCTGTTGCAAATCTGGGACTGTTCTGCTTGTACTGCATACTGTTGCCTTACCTTGTGGTCTCAACTAGCTCTGGGTTGTTTTGTGGGTGTGGATTTGCCTGGTGCGTTTTGTCACTGCATGTTGATTATGGGGCTTGTGATGTGGGAAAACTCTTCTGTAGTTGGCAGTATGAATTCCTGCAGCATAGAGATGAACACCATCTGGAACCTGAGAGAAAAATACTGCAGTCCTGTGCTCTTCGGTGAGCTGGAGGTAAGGTGCTTGTTCAGTGTCTGAAGGGATTTGTGAATTCCACTGCCCTCTGATTCTTAGGAGAGTTGTTACTTTCGCAATAAATATGTGTACATCCACTGCTGTCTTGCATAAGTGTCAGAGGCCGAACTCCACAAGAAGAGCAGAGGTGCAGGTGCCCTCCTGTCTGTGAAACGAGTCTCCTAGATTACTTGCTCCTTCCTGTGCTACTTCTCTTAGGAAGCCAAGTCTGAATTAACAAAGGCTTATCTGATAAGCAAAGCCTTGCTACACTTGTTCCTTAAGGTATTTTTCTCTTCCTGGGAGCCCCTGAGCTGTTATTTGCCACGTGACTCTGTAATGCTTCCTGTTAGCCAGGCTTTGTTGCTTCACAGACTGTTGTGCCATCTGATAATGCCACTCCTTCCAGTTACCTGCTCGGTCTGAAAAGCTGGCAGGACAGTCTGGCATTCAGTGGGAGCACACTTCACTTTTCCCTGTGCTTGTCATTCCACCCTAGACATGGCTTTCCCACCAGCAGGTAATATCTGTGCCTTTAGCAAGCCCTTTGGGCTCTTCAGCTGACAACACTGTTCCTCCCTTAACATGAGGGGACTAAATGGGCTTCTTTGGGGTTTTTCTGTAGCCAGCTGCTCCAACCATACTTAATGTCTGCTCTGGTTCTTTCTTTTATGATAGTTCAGCACTGCTTTTTTTTTTTTATTAAATGTCTTCATTTTGTTTCCAGATAGAAGAGATACGAGTTGCCACCGGTCAGCGACTTCTCCGGATTTTACAGATCTGTGCTGGTCAAGTACCAGGAGTCTCTGCCTTGTCCTTTAGCTCACTGATGAGGAGGAGCTCTGCTCATGAGTAGCTTCTTATGAGAGTTCAGCCACCTTCATAATTTTTTCCACTTCAGGCGTTCAAGCTGCTGCAATTGGAATTGTGTTGGGAAGCTCTTTTGCATGACTTGTCATGACTAATCATCCAGAGATGTCATCTTGTCCCTTCTTGATTTCTCATATAGGCATTGAGAGGGGAAGGGCAGGTTGAACTGGGGATTCCTATCCATTATTGCATTATCCCACTTCATCACTGAGTTTTTAACCCACTTAGCAAGTAGCCAGGAGCCAGGTGTTTTACTGAGAGGATATTGGAACAGGCTGCTCCCCCAAATGTGGCGTATCATGGTTGTGTGTATTTTAGTTTCCATGTCCCTGAGGTATTAGAGAAGAGGCAACTGGCTTCTGATTACTTTTAGGTGTGATGTAGCACCTTGGGATAACATGAAACCTTGCTGACAGGTTTGTATCTCCCCACTAAGAGAATGACGGGGAACAAAGGCAGTCTGTCCTGTGGCTTACAGATAGATTGCAGTTGGCAGTTAGTGATGCAGCTGTGGGAGCACCTGCGCAGTGAAGGGCTCAGTATTTCCATGCCTGATATCTAATGGGGAGGAAGGGAGTAAAGAAGATAATCTAGCACTGTAGCTTGCTTTTATGTATTAAAAAAGGCTCTGCCTCTCAAGACCAAGATAACAAGCAACCCCAGTCTGTCGGGTGCAGGATAACCCTAGGACACAGCCTCCAGGGCTGACCAGAGATAAACCACAGAAACCAGACTACAGCAATGTAAAAACCCCTGTGGTGTTCCTTGCCAAGTGGGTCGTATCTTTGTATAATCCCTTAACCAACAGGTTTTTAGCAGTAATTCATGCCTTCTTCATACTGCAAGTCAGTAGTGTGTTTTGGAGTTAATAAAGTTTAAAATTTTTAATAATCTGTTGTTTGTGTGGCACAGGCTCTAAAACCTGGGAGCGATTGCCACAGCAGTGGGGCTGGTCCTTGGGCCAGTCACCTTCCAGGCGGGTGATGGGCTGCAGTCATGGCTTCAGCCACGGGGTGGTGGCAAAAGCTTTCCAAATGCCATCCTTCCTGGTGCGAGTGGAGCCAGGACAAGGCGCTGCTTGGAACACCGCCTTGTTTCTTTCCCGGAACTGCGTGGCAGGTAGAAACGAAGCCTGGAGAGAATGTGTTCAACTCCCCTCCGATTTAATTTATTTAGTCCCTAATAGTCTGCTCTGATGTTCCGAGGTGTGGAGTTCTAGCTGTGTCTGCTGTTTCACTTAGCATGTTTCCGACATCTGTCCACGAGCAGGAAAAAGCAGAGAGCAGCACTGCAGGCTTCATCAGCTGAGAGTGTTGGCAGTCCTTGCAAAGACAGCTCAGCAAGGCACAAAGCCTGTATCCTTGCTCAGAGGACGCACAAATCCCAGCTCCAGTTGTATTGTTGGTGCCAGGGGAGGGATGGGTTATTTGTCAGACGGAACAAAAGGTGCTAAACCATTCAGCTGTGTTATGGTGCTCAAGAGGGCTGGACTCTGGCTAAAACCCGAAGTGGAAAGATGTAAAAACTCTTGGCTGAGTAAGAAGGATTGGGAGCTTAATGTGCATGCCCTACTTTCAGCTTGCCTGGTGATCCTGAAGGTACTAGCCAGGGCTTTACTACCAGAGAGGGGCAATCATGCTGAAAAACAAGTTTCTCTGTTGGTTATGCTGTCTCAGCCTCAGATTTGCTTTGGGTCCCTCAAAATAAATGAGACCATGGTTTAGAATAGAGTGGTTTCGATTTGCTCTTCATGTGCAGGTGCAGTGAGCAGGGGAGGGAAGTAAAGGCTGCGGAGTGAAATGTGCCTTTCTTTGTTGTCCTCCCCAAGTGCTGTAAGGTAAGGGGCTCTTCCATTGCCTAGGTCACTCTCCCGTCACCGCTATTAACTGTTGGACTTGGGTAAAATCCCTTTGGCCTCAAGAGTAATTTCACTGTGCTTTCTTAACCGGTGAAAACGAAACTTTCTTTGGTTCACCCAGAATGCCTTGTAGTGACCCACACGTGTTCCTGGCCATTCCTGCACACAGTGTTGGGTTTTTTTTTTTTCCACTGTTATGTTTCGAACGTGGTATTTCTTTTCTTCTACTGCTTTCAAAGAAAGATGCTGTTTGTGTTTCCTACAGGTGGCCGAATCCCAGCTGGTACAAAGTAAAATCTAGTTCCTTAAGAGCAGCATCTCGTTTCACCTTGGGGCAAATATTTTTCTTACTCTTGGGAAAAACTCTTGACTAGAACTGGCAGGAGAAGTGGAGCGTATCTAAGAATGTGACACTGTGTCTCAGGTCCATCATGTTTTACAACTAAAAGTAGTTGGGACACATCTAAAGCTACAGCTTCAACTGTGTAAATATCTCTAGGAGCTGTCAGCTATTAGTTTCGACAGGCCATAACGCTGCCCCTACCAGAGAAGACAAGGCAGCTGAGGATATCTTTCATCTGGATGGAGTAGCCAGGGCTAATGTTTGATAAAGGTCTTGTATAAGTAGTACTTGGGTAGTCAGCAGAGGCATGGAAGTCCTGAAGCTGAATTAAGGCTAGTGACTCAGGTTCTGTTGTGTTTAAACATCGCGTAGGAGCTTGCCAAGCTGTCTGAAACCTAAACTAACAGAAATATTTTGGAGTTACTCGCTTTCTCTTCCTCTCTCTTGCCTCAGTTCCCTATCCCTGTGGAGATTTACACAGAGAAATCCCCCTCTGGCAAAAGTACCCGTGAGCGTCGCTGGTTTCACTGTTTCAGTTTGTGGATGTGTTTTTGTTTGTCAGCTATGTCAGCAAAATTAGTGTAAAAGCAGATTAATTAGTATGGAAGGCCTTGTACCAGTTGTGCTTGTGTAGGCTTTGGTCATGCAGTGGTTTTTTTGGAGTGGGACTGAATGAGGCTGCTGTAGCTCTTCTGCTATGGCAGGTTGACTCACAGGATTTTGCCTTCAGTCTCTTCCCTTGAAGAAGATGATACAAAATCCTTAGCCTTCTTGCTGAGCTGCTAAGGGAGGTGCTCAGAGAGAGATTTCAGCACGTATCAGCTTGGTTAGCATTAGCTGCTGGGATTACAGCTCCCTGATAGCCTAGGTTTTCCAGGGGAAACTGCAGTGGGTTTTCTTTTTAATTTTTATTCTGGTTTTGCAGCACCAGCAGTTAAATCACACCAACTTTTAGACATGATAAGACACGGTATGCTTAGTCTATACTAACAGGAGATGCAGTTGGTGTACTGATATGGGGCCTGGAGTGAAAGATTTTTCTGTCCTAGAACAAAGATCAGGGATAAATCCAGCCCTGGGGATTTATCTGTCCCTCCAAACCTTGAAAGTGGTGGTAGAGCTTTAGATTTAGGGCTGCCTCCAATATTTGCTTTGGAGACTGAATAAAACTGGATGTTTCCTCTTGTGAAGACCCATAGTTCAAAGGGATTGGCTGAGTTAGGTCAGTCACAGTGCTCAGCAGCTGTGGTCACGCACTAAAGCTGCTTGGGAGCATTCATCGTGGCCACTGCCCAGAGCAGCAGTGGATAAGGAGGGACTCCTATAGTGGTTTCACCCTGGCTGGAGGCCAGATGCCCACCAAAGTCACTCTATCACTCCACTTTTCAGCTGGACAGGGGAGAAAATAAATATTGAGAGGCTTAGGAGTCGAGATAAGGACAGGGAGAGATCATTCTGCAATTAGTGTCACAGGCAAAACAGACTCAACACAGAATAGAGAAGACTCTCTGATTTATTACACTGCACACACAGAGAAACCAGGGTCAGATAATGAGAAGTGCAACCACATCTTAAAACACCACCTCCTACCTCTCCCTTCTTTGCAGACTTGATTCATGTTTTTTCCCCCTCAAGATGTCATGGGGAGAGGGGAGGAATGGGGTCTTTGGTCAGTTCCTCAGGAATTGTTTTCCTTCTTAGATGGGGGTGGGGGGCTATTCCTTACACCCTTCCCCTACAGTGTGGGGTCCCACTCACAGGAGACAGTCCTCCCCAGACTTCTCCACGTGAGTCCTCTCCCACAGGGCTTCAGCTCTTCACCAACTGCCCCAGCATGGTTACAGTCATAAACTCATGGAATGTCTCTTGGGCCCAGACTGCTGTAGCCTGGTCCCCCATGGAGTAAGAAGCCCTCCCCAGCAAACCTGCTCCCATGTGGGTCTCCATCTCTATGAGAACCTTACCCTGCAAAACCGCAGCGCTCCTCTGCTCTGCTCCGCTCCCTGGAGCTAACCCGCCGAGATGGGGCAGAGGCACCTGCTCTGCAAAAGCAAGGGAGACCCTTCCATGAGATTTTTTAACTTGTGAGTTTTGCAGGAGCACTGGGCTTTGCGCTGGCCAGGTTCCAGCTGCTCCACTTGGCTGGCCCAGATCCCCTGGCAGCCTCCTCTGTGCACTGTGTTCTCTGCTTCTCACCCGAAGCTGGTGTGGAGTGTTGCTGTGGGCTGCTGAACAACTGCCACTTACCATTCAGGGACCAGCTGTCCGTCACTAGTGGGAAAAAGGGATTTATATGCAAGAGAAAGCAATAGCTGGCACAGCCCAGAGCTGAGAGCCGGAAATGCTGGGCTCCTTTTGCCACTGTGGCCGATTTCTTGCGTGACCCTGGCCATTACGCATGGTAAAATTCACTGTGCCTCACTTGCTCTGCTGAGAGCAAGAGCTGCTTCTGCCAGAGGAGTGTGATAAGGGCAAACTGACATTGTGTTGGAGCCACAAGTCTGGAATTGGGTGGAAACATTCAGAAGAAATAATTTTATCCTGATGATTGGAGTTTGATTTTGACCAGAGTTCTGCGGGTGGAGGGTTTGGTGTGACCTGCCTGACCCTGAGACTGGCTGTGTTTTGTGGCACTTAAAGCACCTGCCTCTGCTGCAAGGGAGGCTGCCTGAAACTGGGCTGCGATCCTTACAGGGTGTTGTGACACGGTTGGGTTTTGTTGTGAACTGGAATAAAACCACCCTCTGAAACGCTGAAATTCCCCACATGCTTCAATTATCCTTGAATTGGCCGGTGGGAGAAATCAAAGTCTCTGGATCTCTTCCTTGCTGTTAAATATTAATATGGTGCGGTGATGCTAGGCAGGATGGCGTCCCCCTGGGTCGGCACTGCACAGGAGGGGTTGTCTTGGCTGTGAAGAACCGGTGCAGGCGAGAGGTTGGGTGCAGGGGACTCGGGAGTGATGTGACTTGCTCAGACTCCTTGGCAGATGAGTGGTGTGGGCTCCCAGCCCATGCTGGGCCGCGTTTCCCTTGCCATGGGCTCCTTCTGTAGGAGCTGACACATGCCACGATGCTGACGCCCCTCACTCGTCTCTAGCTTGCTGTGCGGCAGGGTGTTCTGTGAGGAGCCAGGAAAGGGGCGGTGCCCGTCCCACCACCCCGCCACCTCCTTTCTGGGGGGAGTCAGCAGTGTGTGACGGCAAGCCTGTGGTTTACATACAGGCTGCCTCCCCACCACCGACCCAGGTGCAGCTGTGGCCTGGGTGCAAGAGCCCCGGGGGCTCTGCACGTCAGGGGAAGGAGCACCGAGGTGGGGTGAGGACGAAAACAAAGAGAGAAGCCACTTCCCCTTGGGAAACCTGGTCCCAGTGCACAGGGGCTGCTCTCCCCTGTCGATCCTGCCACCTTTTCGCACCACAACAAGCTGCGCCAGCCCGAGAACCCATACTCTAGAGCCATCTGCATGCCGGAGCAAGGCAGCAGCAGGCTGGTGAACCCCAGCTGGTGCCGAACATACTAAGCTAAGGAGGCTTCTTCTGTTTTCTTGCAGCATGGAGTATTTCCCTGCCTTCGCATGGAAGGTCTCTGGTCCCATCAGGTGCCCACCCTGTGGTGATGGGGCGATGCCATGCTGCAGCTGGGCATGCCTTGCTCTCATCCTGCTCCCGATGTGATCACAGTGCTGGGGTTGGTGGAACACCACAGGTGTTTGCTGAGGGTCAGCAGCCCTTGAGGCACTATCACTGTCTGCACTGGTCAGTTCAAAGCTTTCCAGAACCTCTGTGCTGGCTGCTCTCCTAGTTTTGACAGCAGCGTTGGCATCGCCCCAGCGTGAGCGTTCATTCCCCACCCCGCATGCCCCCTCCACTATGTTTCTTTCTTTTGCTCTTCCAGAGATGACAGATGCGAAGCCAGGGCTGCATTTGACTCAGCTCGGTACGTAACAACCTGTGGCTTGTGCTGCAGAGGAGCACCTCTCTTCAAAGCAGTGTGCCATCATCAACTAATTAATCCTCAGTCCCCCCACGGGACACGGGTGACTCAGTGCCTCGTGTTGTTACGCTGAGCAGGAGAGGATCAAAGGCAGCGGAGCTGGGGAAGCCCTGGGATAGTGCGGGGTCACTCTGTGCCTCTGTGTGGGGCACCTCTAAGGGGTCAGTCTTACACACTTGTCTCCAGGGCTCCTGACTGGCCACGCCGAGAGCTGAAAGCTCTGCTGCCTTAGAGATGGGGCTGGAGTTGCCTTCACCTTGCTCTGCAGGGTGGCTTTACTACTTGTTGTTCCCTTTTGATCTTTTCTGTCCCATTACTCCTTTGTTATAACCTGACTTGGCCGTCCTGAGCAATTCTCCCTCTGTATCTCACCTACAGACCCTCCACTGCTCCCTGGCATCCCCACATGTGTGTGTCTGGGTGAGAGGTGGGGAGGCTTAGGCACTGGAAATGCAGCTGGGGTCGTGGTACACGTCTCTCTTGAGCTTTGTGATCCCTGGTGAGCCGCACACCAGGTTGTGAGATTCACCAGAAATGCAACCAAACCCCAACACCTGGCCTTGGGCTGCACTGGCACCCACCGCATCGCTGTGTGAGCCGATCCCAGGGAAGGGGTGTCGCTCGCGCGCAGATATTGCATAATGCTGACCTAGTTCGAACACAAGTTTGTGGGCTGGGAAATGTTTGCCCGGCCTGCGGGGAGAGAAATTCCCCTCCAGGGTGAGGGCTGCTGCACCGCATCCTCTGCTCTGTGATAGGAAGGAGGTGAAACGTGAAGCGTGTGCTTTCTCCAGAACCTGGCTCTTCCCTCTTGCCCAGGTTGCACGTGGAGCGTCACCTGCACGAGTCCCCTCTGCGTGTGCGTGTGCCGTGGCTCGGCTGAGCTCAGCCACTGCATGGGACTAATATGTAGTGATGGTGTCCTATAAATTATATAGTCGGTATGTTCGCCATCTGCTCCATGCTGAAAGCTGAGTGTGATTGAGACCTTCCCCCTTCCCCAAAGCTTGACTCTCTTGCCAAGCCTGAAATGTGTGCAGATCTCCTGTAAGTGGTTCTGATTGAATCAGGTAAAGAGGGAATTTTTTAAGCAGGCTGCAATGTTCCTTGCACCCAAAGTGAGAGCTGAAGCAGAGGCCAGCATCCTATTACCATGTGACGACGAGTAAAAAGCAAATCTGATTTCATGCTAATTAGGTTCTAAAAGGGAGAGAATCTTGATTGCAGTGGTCATATCAAAGAATCAAAATAGTAATGCAAAAAGCCAAGGAAACCCCAGAGTGATTCATATGAGAAGGGGAAATAAAGACAGCCAGGGAGGAAGAAGGAGTTTGAGGGGGACTGAATTGCTCTGCTGCCCAAAAGCAGTGGGAATTTGAATCAGATTATCCTCATTAGATGTCTCTTTAAAGCATCATCAAGCCAAATGAATGGTCCGGGGGAGAGCTTCCAGGCATGGTGTCTGTGATTATCACCAGGGATTTACAGTCCTCGTTATCTCGCTCAGAGACAAGATTATTAGGGGGTATAAAGCTGTATCTGCCCTCAGACTCCAGTGTGCGTTTTTAGGTTGGGTGATGGGAGATGCCTCCCTGCAGCACAGTCCCTGGGAAGCCTGCCTGCATCCTCTGGGAGTCCAGCCCTCCATGGTGCAGCGTGGAAGGGAAGGCAAGTGTGAGCCAGGGGCCTCTGCTGGCCAGGGGACATTCCATGGGGGCAGGAGGGTAGGTAGGCAGCCTCTCTGGTGGGCTGTGGCAGAGGAGGCAGCCTTCCCTGTGGGTGATTTCCCAGATGGGAAATGAGGAAAGGGGTCTCAGAAGGGAGATAATGTCCCCCTGCCTCAGCAGCACCACTCCTTGCCCCAAGTGTCTCCCCTCCTTTGGCAGCTGGTACAACATCATCCTCTTCAGAGCGTCCCAAGGCCCAGAAGTCGGTGGGGCTGTGAGAGGGGGAGCCCTGCAAGCTGTGGGGAGGACCCTCCCACTTTGAAAGGGAAGCAATGGACTTTGTGCACAGATCCCCTGGAGTCCTGGGGCTGAGCGTGGCACAGGGCTGCAAGAAGTCCCTCTCTACCTTTCCAGCTCTGCATCTGCCACAGCCCATCACCCTTCCCTTCCTCCCCTTCCCTACGCAGGAGCGGGGAAGTGCTCAGGAGAGCATTACATCGCTCTCCCGTCGCTTCTTCGGGTTTGGGTGGGGTGGCTGAAGTGGCATGCCGAGATGCCAGCCAGGAGAAGAAGGGTTCAGACTGTGTCTTCCTGCCAGCTCTCTCCTACATTGCATCCTTAAGATGGCCATTGCAATTCCCAAGGCTGTTCTGCGTTTAAGCCAGCCTTTCCACGCCAAGGCGGGTACCCAAACGTCTGTGGGAAACCGCAGGGCGGTGTGGAGGTACTGGCAAGTGTGGCAATGCCTCCGCGGTCTAATGAAATGCTGTCAGCGTGGAGGTGCTTCGGCTGTCGCGGGAGGAGAGGGGAGGCTGTCAGCGACAGGACAGCATGGCAGTGACGAGCTCGCTGCTGGAGGCAGCTGGCTGGCCGCAGGGCCCGCTTCGGCTCAGCTCAAACGCGCTTCCTTGCTTCTTATCCCGGATTGGGAATGCACTCATGTCCGAACACGTGCCGCTTTTCCCTCCTGCAGCGCTGCAGTCCCTCGCAATGCTCCGGGGCTGAAACCAGCTTGAGTCTGGCATCTGACCGGCCCAGCAGCCCACAGTCAAAATCCCTGCACTCCCGTGGCACAGCTGCTTGTGAGGCATCGTCCGGTGGTGACAAACAGAAAAGATTGAGCTCCCCAATGGTGGGGGTGAGGGATGCCGACCTTGCACCTAGTGCCTGGGCCTGGGGTGGTGAGAGGCTGCAGGGCAGCCACAAAAGCCAGCTCAGGGACCTGTTTCTGGAGCAGTGGTTAGTACTGGAAATGGCGCAGGCTCCTGTATGCTTACTCCTGCAATCTGCAGGTGCCACAGGAGTTTTGTGAGTTTTGTGATGTGCTCTGTTCCCTCTTTGAGCTGTGCTTTAAGTTATCCAGTTGCACTGCTGGGTTTCAGCATCTCCATTAGGATGGTTCCTGTGGCCAGTGCTGAGGAGCGTGACTGCAGAGCAGCTCTACCAGGGTTGGGCTGCGGTCGCAGGGGGCAGCAAGGTGATTTGTGTACAAGGAAGGGAGGTGGTGGGATGGAAGGCAGCAGAATAATTGCAACAAATAAGTGCAAACAGGACAAACATAGTCTCTTCTGTGTTGGAACCACTGGCAAGAACTTTCCTGTTTTCTGGGGTGGACTTTGTGTTCCATCCCTGTGCGTGAGCTGGAGCTGCAGCTCCTCTGTGAGCACTTCATTGTAACGAAGCACTACGCACAATGTGATCAGGGATGCTTAGTTTAGTTTTGACTTCCAGGCTGACCTAACTGGTTTCTTGCCCCTTGCTGCTGGAGCAAGCTGCAAAGAGCAGGGAGCTCCAAGGGAGACAGCCCATCACCTTCAGCAGGCTCTGGTGAAGGTGATGGGCTGTCTCCAGAGCAGACTCTGGAGTTGTCTGCTGGAGACCTCTGTGCCCTGGCAGCGCAGTGGTGGGGCTCCCCACAGCATGTACCAGGAAGGTTTCTGCGCTCAGCCTGGCTACCAGGGAGGTTTCTGCCTTGGCGCACATGTGCCTGAACCGGCCAAACCCACCTGCTTGGAGGTTTGTAGCGTGACGATGCATTGCCCTCAGCCATTTGTTTCTGTTTCGGTGCTGGAGCTGCTGCCTGGCCCTGCCAGGGCACATGGACACTTCCTGACCAGCCACCGGCAAAGCTGAAGGGGGCACTTCTCCTCCCTCCACCCACCCAAGGGGGTCATCATGAGCCCCCATCCATCCTTAGCATGGGGATGGTGGCATCATTCCTGCTGCAGGCAGGGAAGGATTTGCTCAAGGGGATGTCCAGGCAGAAAAGCCAGGCTCAGCTATGTTTGGGGTCATGACACAAATGTGTTTGGGACAGCCCAGACAGCATCAGGGACCCAAACCTCACCGAGAGAGTCCCACCACCTCTGCAGAGCAGCAAGAGCAACCAGCATACCAGTGGGCAACACCCCTTGCTCAAACTCCCACCTGCCTCAGGCAGGAGAGGTTAAGGGCTCAGGTTTCCCAGGGCAGGGTTGGGGGAGGGTGGGTTCCCCCATGTCCTCAGTGCTGCCGTGACCCCCTTGGGCTCTCTGCTGCAGGCAGGGGGAATGGGAAAACCTGAGGCAGTCTTCAAAGGGCAGCCCACTGTAGAAGCCTAATTTGAGTGGTCAGCATCACCTCGGAGGGTCCAAGTCCCCTTGCAGCAGGGACTCATGATCATTTTTCCTTAACCTCATGGACAAGCATAGCTCAAGGGGCTTTTAAACAAGAAGGGGAGGAGACAGATGATGTTCAGCAGAGCTGGTGCCACAGGGCACTGCCCCCTGTGAACTCCCCATGCAGGTGGCTCAGCAGTGCCACAAAAATCCTTGGTAAGAAGCAGAGTGGTCTGGGTGGAAGGGTCTGGTTTAGGGTGTTGGAAAATTTCTTGAAGCCTTTGTTTTCCCATTTTATTCCTAAAATCCTCCCTGATTTTGTCCCTAAGCCCAGCTAGCTTTCAGAAGGCAAAGAGGCCCCCGGGCTGTGCTGAGGCATCTCAGCAGGTCCCAAGGCAGACGGATGTGCTGAAGCCCTATAAACCAGTTCCGATAGTGGGACCTTTCAGGAGAGGGATGCTTCCCACCAGCCGGGGCAGAGGCGCTCAGGAGCAGGGTAGGGGTGAGTTGCCAAACCTGTGTTGAGGATTGGCTCCAACCGCCATCAATTTCCAGCAGGGCCATCAGGATGTGTGGCTGTGCCAAGGCGTTCCTGGGCCGTTGGGTGCATCCTGTCAGGGGTTTGTCCTAAGGTAACTGGGTCTGCTTGATAAACACCTCGCAGCCTCTCTGATTGACAAGCCTTTGGGCTTCCGGTACACACGAGCACAAGGTGAACTTTCGGTGGGTATTTTCTGCTACAAGCGGTTCTGCAAACATGTGCGTGAGTCACTTCACCCAGCCCTGGCGCCAGAGGCACCGCTCGCTCACACGAGTCCGGTCACTCATGTATGCACGAGCACTCACAGGATGCTGCTGTCCCTCCCTGCTCCCGGGGTCACCAGTGCTGCCCTGTCCCTTGTGGATCTGTTCGTGAGGATCTCAGCGGCAGACATCAGCTGAAACTGGCCCTCCCAGTGTGTGGTTGGACCAAACAGTGCTGGAAACTGAGTGTTCCGACTCCAGGATTCAGACATAATTTTTAAATAGCTCGTTTGATATCTTTGCTGGTTTATTTGTTTAATAAAAGCTCTTAGTTAGCCGGAGTCCCAGGCTCCTGGGGATTTCGTTTCTCTGCAGAGGAGATAAGAAAAGCGCATTTCCTTATCCAGTGAGTCATTTTTTCTGCTCTTTAATTATGCATTTATGCTATTATCAAGCATATTCAGCTCTTAGATTCAAACAGTTCCAACTACTCACTGAGCTTTAACTTTTACTGCTCTGAACACGATCAATAGGTGTTCCGAAGGGCAGGGGAGGCAAAGATGGGGGAGATGAAGAGAGAGACGGCTGATGCCTGGAGCTGGCTGGGCAGCCTGGGCCACACTGCTGAGCAGGCACACGTGCGAGTGCCGCTGGGGAAGTCAGCAATGATTTTCTCCATGAGTAAGTGTTATCACGTGTGAATTCAAACATCTTTTTCCTGGACTAAGAGGAAGCAGATGGGGTGGGAAAGGAGCATGAAAAGGCTGTAGGAGGGTAGAGAGGGCTTAGAAATTTGGAGAGAATAGGGTAAGATCGTTCGTGATGACCAGGCTGCCACATCCTTCCACGTAACAGGACATGGGAGCACTTTGTTTTCAGGAGGACATGATGGCTGCTGTCACCACCACGCATTCACGGCTTTGGGTTTTCACTCCAGGCACCAAAACAGGAGCCATCAACTCCTGAGCTCTATGGTGAACCTCAAGGCAACAGGTAGGTCTTTGGTGTGGGTTTGCCCAGTGCACGTATTTGACTGGAGGGATCACGCATTGGGCTGTAAGTGTGGCACAGCAGATGCCAGGACCCATTTCCCCCTCCTGGTTGAAGCTGAGCAGGGAGGGCACAGGGGACGGAGAGAGGCGTGGTGACAGTGCTACAGTGGGACCCACAGGAGTAGGGGTTGGGGCTCACCGGGTGGCAACTGGTGAGGGGGAGGGACAGAAGGGGGATTTCAGGGGAAGGGAGACAGGAGGGTGATGGAGGAGCATTCCCCATTGGGAAAATGAGACCATCAGGTGGAAACATCCTGTGGCAAGAAGAACAGAAAAGCCTTTGGAGCAGGGACCTGATTCAGGATCAGGTGTCCTGACAGAGCTTTGGCTGGTTTGTGAGGTTCTCGGCCTCCAAGCACAGCTCCAGCCCACAAGGCAAGATGTTTTCTGTTCCATAGTCCCTACCCTTATGCTTCTGCGAGCTGCCTGCCAGGGACAGCAGCTGAGCGGTCGGGGTGCCCTCTCCTGCCAGAGCTCTCCACTGTGCAGCCCAGATGTGGCCTGGAGCCAGCCTAAGCTTTTCTCCTGACCTGGCTCTCCTTGCTGTGGTTTTCTGAGCCCACCAAGATGCTCCTAGCACATGCAGGATGCACGCCTGTCCTGCTCCCGTGCTCATACCACAGTCCCACTGCTCCTTGCCTGAGGCACACGAGAAGCAGGGAGCCATGTGAAGTGGGATACAGAGAGATGTCCTCCCCTGGCAGGTACCTGCACAGGGGTGAGAGCAGCTACTTCAGCGCAGGCATTGCAGCGGAGGGTGCCGAGTCGGCCGTGCTGCTCGTGGCTTTGAAGCTTGGGGCCGTGCTGACAGAGGGAAGTGCTTGCGTGCCCTCACTCACTTGTGGAGTTTTACTTTGACTAAGATGGAGGGGGAATAACTGAGTCACAGGTGCAGGAGCGGTGTCCAGGCCCTCACAGCTCATCAGAGGAGCCTGCAGACCTCCGGGCTTCGCACAGCCATTCCCACTGGCATGGCACAGCCAGGCAGGGCACTACTGGCATCCGGCGCGTGTGCAAGGGGCAAGGGAGTGAGTGGCTGGGCACACCGCCTGCAAAGGGAAGTGAAATCACAGCAGGCGTGGAACCAGTGGGCAGTGACTGGTTTTGGTTGGGACTTTCACTCGCCCAGAGCCCTGTGGCACCCAGCGGGGAGGGCTGAGATGATGCTGGGTCCGCTTTGGTGCTGCCCTGGTGCAAGCCACCCTCCAGGGATGCTGATGGCAGGGAGAGGGATGCAGCTAGGGTACTAGGGGGCCCTGCCATAGCGTAGCTCCTGCCCTGCGAGGCATAGGGTGCTGGAGAGATGGGCTTGGGCTGCAGTGTGGTGTGGGGAGTTGGTGACTGCATCCCACCAGAGGCTTCAGGGTGTGGGCTGCAGAGGCTCAGCTTGGCCAAAAGCCACTGGCGAGGGGCAGGTACGTGCAGGGTCCCAGTCATCTGGCCTGTCTCAGAGGAGCTTGCTCAGTTGCTTGGTGGGGATGCCTGGAGTCACCCCAAGCCAGAGCATCCCTTGGCTTTTCTTCTCCTCCCTCCCAGTCTCAGACCAGCACAGCAAGTGTCAGAAAGAGCCTGGAGACTGTAGCTACTGCAAGGATGGGACTCCAGCAGCAAAGTCCTGTTTGGGCTCTCCTGGTCTGGGCAGGTCTCATGCGTTGCTTCCTTCAGCTGAGAGCAAACCAACAGCTGTGACTGGTGCTTTTGTTTCCTACAGGGAGAAGGAAAAGGGAACGTGACTTTTATTCGGAGAGGACATACAAGAGTCTCCTGCAGCACTGAAACCCATCACTTACCCACTTCAGGTCTCAAGCATTGGGCTTTAACCTATGGGCACTGGTGGGAGAAGGTTTCTCCTGCTCATGATCTGGAACAGCTAAAGCCACATTAATGGTTTATTTGGTCCCTTGCAAAGATATGGGGACCAGACTTGCTCAGTGTGATCTGCTTTGCCCATGCCCTGAGCAGTTATGGAGCAGAGCCAGATCTGAACCCCAGAGAACCAGATGTGATGCCAAGTGGCTGTGAGGGTCCTTGTCATGGGTTTAGTTAGGTCTGCGATAAAGAGGGTGGAGAGAGCAAGGTGCTCCATCACCTTGGGATAGAGACCACAGACCAGTTGGCCTGCTGGCACAGCGATCACCAACAGGCCACGTCCTGAGAGCAGCAGGAGCTTTTAAAAGGGGAAAGCTTGGGGACATGGCACTCCTTTCTCCTCCAGTCCTTTTCTGCATTTTCTCTCCCAGACAGATCTGTGGCCCTGGGCTGAGGCCTGGTAAAGATCTGGGCACAGGAAAGGCTCCTGCAGGCACTGGAGGATGCCAAGGAGACTTCTTGCTGGCTGGCAAGGCAGGGTGCAGGCTGGGGGATGTCCCTGGGCTGGGGGCGGTGTGCGGGTGGACAGGGGAAAGGCGATGGCCAAGGACAGGACACCCTCAGGCTGAGGAACGTGCCATTGGGCACGGGATGCTGTGCGGCTGGGCCACACCAGGGGCCACGGGGATTTTGGAGACATGATTTGGAGGGGAGGGGTAGTTTGAGGACACCTTGCACGAGTAGGCAGGGTTAGGGCTTGGGCGCTTGCTCTCCTCCTCCTCCTCAGTGAAGATCCGCCCCGGGGCAAGCGCAGCGATTGCAAGCCCCGAGGGAGACACAGCTTGACAGACTGTATCTCCCTCTGCCACAGGCCCCGGGGCGCTGCGATTTCACACTTGGGCAGCCCCTTCGCTTTGTGCCATGCGGGAGCAGAGCTCTCACTCCGGCTCCGACATGTCTTCATCAGGAAAAGCAGCCGCCTCCACCTCGGCCTGCCTCTCCTCCCACTGCTTTGACCTCCTGACCAGGTCTTGCGTCAAGTGCTCGGACTTGTTCAAGGACAACACAAGTAAGAGGATGAGGGCGATTGGGGATGGGGCACCCTGGGGCTTGCGGTGGCAGGTTAAGGGGGCTGGGTCGTCCTGGGAGTGGGCAGGTGGAGGAGACCCTCTCCTGTGCACGGTGATGGAGGTGGTGATGGAAGGCTGCCTTCATCTGGAGAAGGACAAGGGAGGAAGGGCAGCCAGTTGAGCAAAGGGAGTGCTGTGCAGGGATAAGAGGGAAGATCCAACTTGGACTGGGGGCTACAGCCTTCCCCAGGGATGACTGTGAGAAGACTGGGACACCCTCATCTTCCACCAACTGGGAACAGCAGTAGGGGGGATGAACGTCCCACCAGGTGGGGGGATGGTGTGTTGCGGCTGGTGGGTGGGAGCAGTGAAGAGCTGCTCTCCTTCCCTGCCACTAGTAGCCCCAAGGTTGTACAGAGAGGTGGGTAATGCTGCTGCCCTCCTTCCCTTGCCCCAGCTCTCCCAGTCCTGACACTGCCGGCGTCTCACCCCACAACAGAGCCCACCCGTGTGGCGCCCACCTACACCTTGGCACCCACCCTATCCTCGGTGGATCTTCCCAGCACCCTCTTGATCTTCGGGGTCCCAGTGTTGGTGGGACTTATCCTCGCTCTGGCTGCCCTCTGGGGCTTCCTGGTCTGCAAAGTGGGGAAGCGGAGGAGGAAGAGGAAGGCAGTGGATGAGGAGGCTAAAGGTAGGGGATCTCTTGCTCTCCTTGTCAAAGTATCCCAAAGCTCCTAGGGCAGATGGGATCACTTGTCCCTCGACCCCCTAAAGCATATCCTAGTCAGAACAGGCTTCTCCTCCCTGACACAGACTCCATGGGCACCCTGGGGCATTTCAGGGCAGCTGAGCCATCCCCTGATCAACAGTGTCCTGTGTCCCCTGGGAACCTGCACCTGGCTCCCAGTGTGACCCTGCTGAACTGTCCCTCCCTTTGCTGAGTCTCTCTGTGCCTTTGCTTGCTTAAAGCACCCACTGTCACAGTCCCCTCTCCACCGGGAACACATACAGAGGGAGTGGCCTCTCCCTCCCTCCTGGTAGCCAGAGGGCATATGGATGGAGGTGTGGGGCAGAGATCTGGGGGTGGCCCCAGAAGGAGCCTCTCCCCACAGCACTGCAAATGGGAGTCCCATGTTGACCACCCAGCCTGGCATCACCATTTAGGATATCAGGTGCCCACCAACATGTGCCCAATGGTGTTGAGGTGAGCCTCATGGGCAGGACACCAGACATCACACAAGGACATAAAAAATAGGTTGGGGAGTGGGGAGGGATGGGGCTGAGCCTTTTCTGGTGGGGTATTTCCAGGGGGGTGAGGCCACAGAACCCTGTGATGACCCATTTGTTGGGACATCAGCTGGGAGATGAGCAGCCATTTACTCCCCTGGGGACCCCCGCCCCGGTGCTGACTCAACCCTGGCCACTCTTCTCAGAAATGGTCTCGCCTGGCTTCACCCCTCCCCATCACCGGGCAGGAGGCACAGCTCTGTGAGATGCTATAAGGGGCTCACAAGGAGATGCTGGCACCCACCACTACCCTGCTGCCCAGGCAGGTGTCCCTGGGGGGCAACAGGTCCAGAGGCAGGCAGTCCTCATGCCCCAGCTGGCCCAGACACTACTGGCAGTGCCGTCCGGGTGGTGACTCAGATTGGGGGGGACATTACCTGGGGCCTTTCCGCTAAACCAAATGTGGCTGTGACAGCCCATGACGCACATACCCAGGAAAAATACCAAGAGTGAAAGAGAAGGGAGAAATCCAGCCGTGGTGGAGTGCATGAGAGACACCTCTCAGATACGCCCCTGCCACATGTCCTGGGGCCTGTCCCCTCTGGGTTGCACCCCAGTAAGCCCACCACTGTGGCACTGGACATGTCACAGAGGGCTTGGGGCTGGCGGCACGTGCCTGCGTTCAAAGTGTGTAAACAAGTCTATTTTTAAGTGGGAGGCAGTCAGGGAGGGCGAACTGCCAAGGGCCAGGCTGCTCTGCTGCTGGCAGGGTTTGGTGAGAGGGCTTGAAGTTCAAGTGGAGGTTCTGTCTTTCCCTACTGATTTCCAGAGGGGGAAAGCCCCCCATCGCTTGTAAACAGGAGGAGTCCTCAAGAGCTCCTCCTGCTCCAGCCTCATCTTTTCCCCTGTGTATCCCCAGGGACAGTTCCCCGAGACCTGCCTGGCCCCAGTTTTTGAGCCCTGTATAACCCCATATTCTTGTCCACTCCCAGCAAACGTGGATGTCACCAGCCCCCTGTCCAGCCCAGGTTGCCAGGACCCTGCTGCCTTGGCCCCAGCCCCATGCCCACATCTCAACGGAGGCCTAAAGATCCCAGGGCCACCTGAGAAAGCTGGGGCGAAGCGGAGGCCGTGCTGCCGTGGTGATGCTGATGGTGACATTGTCCTGCTCTCCTCTGTGTACCCACGGCATGAGGAGTGCAACCATGGCTTCCCACTGCCTGCCACCGAGCTGGGGGCCACGGCCCTGGTCACTACCAAAACTACCCAGAACTCCCCCAGTGAGGAGAGAGCCTGAGGATGAGGGGACCGGGGCTGAAGCGCTCTGGCTGCTCCCTGCAGGCACTCAGAGCCCATTCCCAGGATCGACAAAGCCTTGCATGGATGTGAGCTGTCTGATGATGGGATTTTGCCTAGAGAAACATCAGCCTTCTAGGGTCACTGCCCTTTTCCACTTTCCCATTTCCACCGAGTCCCAAGCTATGCCTGTGAGCACTGGAGGAAGCCAATGTGAATCACGCTGAGTTACACTGAACTGCCAACAACTGCCACAGCCGCACTGTTGGGAGGAGGCGGAGGAGAAGATGCCAGCGAGGACGGAGCATGGAAGGGGCTGCTGTTGTGCCCAGACAGGTTTGCTGCTGGCTGTGTGATTTCTGGGGACATGGGGCTGGGATTGCAGAAAGAGGGGCAGGAAGGAAGATGAAGAGGGAAGCAGGGAGTTACATTAGGGCCAAATCCCACACTGCGGCCATTAGCTCAATTTTTTAATAACCTCAGTAAAAGGAGGCTTGGGGCTATAAGGAGTAAGGCACATCCAGCATTCACAGTCCTCTTCCCCCTCTTCTTCACAACGTAATATCCAGGTCTCTCCACCCTCTGGGCACTCTCACAGGGGTGCAGGTATCCACCAGTGGTCATGAGGATCCCCTCCGCAGCCAGGAGTGGTCTGGAAAATCCCTTCCATCCCTAGGGATGGGAATCAAGCCCATCTTCTCAAAGAGGGTGGGAGGGAAGAGGGGGAAAAAAATCTGTCTTTGGTATGACCTACAATCACTGAAGGGAGGACCAGGGGCAGGCAACGGAGACTGCTGGTCTAGAGAAGCTCCATGAGCTTGTCATTATGGCCTCAGACAACCGTCACTAAAGCTCACTGTGGCTGCAGAAATACCACGTGTCACTTGGGATGACAGGGCTCTCAGTGATGGATGTTTCCACGCTGTGCAAAACCAGGCAGGGAGTGATGCGAGTGTAGGCGGGAGGACTTAATTTATGTGAGTGTCTTCAAGGTTTTGCCTGCGTGCCAGAGCTGGCCAGCATTGCTGGTCCAAGGCATTCATCTGTAGATGGTCTTGTTCACCCACCCACAAGTGGCTGTACTGAGTAGGAAGGGCCCTGCTTTGGAAACAAACTCATTAGGGTGGGATTGCTGTTCTGAGGTAATTACAGCAGCCAATGCCCCTGGCCAAACAGAGCCCAGCTAGGGGCTGGGGTGAGAAACTCTGTTGGCCTCCTAGGCGGAGATCAGAAGTGCCTTACGCAAGGTTATGTGCATGGAGAGCCTCAGCAGAAGCCTGGGTCTGCTATTCCTTGGCCATGGTGGCTTTCTCATGCAGAAGCTTCAGGGTCCAAGCAGAGGTGGCCAAGCAAAGTGTGGGAGCACTGCTGCCAAATGCCGATGGGCCACTAAGGGCCACAGCTCATGGTAGGGTTGTCCAGTGGCACTGTGTGGAGAGGACACTCCTCAGATCATGGGAAGGCAACTCCCCTGCCGAAGCTTGCACTCTCTTCTGGGGCTACCGGACCAGACACTGCTGTTGAAGGGTGACCCTCCCTCTTCTCCTCTGCCTGTGGCACTGGAACTGGACTTGCAGCATCCATCCCATAAGGAGGACCACAGACACTGCCTCCTGGGCCATGATCTAGATTCCTCACCACAACTCCTCTCCGAGACCTAAACGTGCTGTCAGAGGTGAGCCTTCATCCTGATGAGGCTCCATGTGACCCAGTATTGGATGGGTCCCCATCTCAGCCTTGGGGCCAGGTATGGTGGAGGAGCTGGTCCATGTGCTCAACAATTGTCCCTTGGGGCTCCAGGCTCCCATGGCTTTCCAGCAGGAGCTGTGGAGGCTCCAGAGCTGGGCTCCCACTTATCTGCAGCAGCCATCCTGCTCATCACCAGAGGGACATCTCCTCAACTCCATGCTCTGCACCCAGCCCAGTGATTTCAAGTAGCCTGTGTGTATCTGGAGTGGAGAAATGAGCTGAAGCTGGGCCAGGGCATATTTTGGCACAGGGAGAATGACTGCTTATGAAAGGCAGAGCGACCTGCTTTGTGGGAGACAGGGACAAGAGGGAAAGGGAACAGGAGTGTTGGGCTCCCCTCCCGATTCCCGGACGGTGCCTGCTGTGTCTTAGCCCTGAGGGTGCGATGCCCACACAAACCAGAGCGGTAATTAGAAAAAGAAACTCCCACACGTATCTTGTGGAAAAATCCCCTCTTTCTGCTCAGGTGACCACTTCTGTCCTCAGTTCTGCTAGAGCTTCAGCCAGGCACCTCCTCCATGGGATGCCGCTGGCATCCGCAGTTCACAGAAGCAGCATTTTGATCCACATTGGACACCTCAGCTGCTGAGTGCCCCTCCAATCCTCTCTCCGTCATGGCATGTGGGGTGTCTTCCCAGCATCCTGCCTCCTTGACTGCCAGCCGTGGTGTGGCATCCTCCCCTCCTGACCTGCCTGCCTGGGGCTGGAGGGACTTGTGACCCCTTCTGTGCATGCTACTCCATCCTTATGTACAGGGCAGGGGACGGTCTGTCTTGTCCTCACGGAGAGCAGAGGAAATGCAGGTGAAAAGTTTGGTTGTAAAAATTAATAAAGTGAACTCATTACCAGGGCATGCTCAGAGGTGTGTATGGAGAGATGCTTTCTTGATCCCCATTCCCCTGGCTTGAGGGGTCTCCAGCACAGCAGTCTGGGGATACAGAATCACAGAATCACAGAACATTAGGATTTGAAAGGGACGTCGAAAGATCATCTAGTCCAACCCCTCTGCCTGAGCAAGATCACCTAGATTAGATCACACAGGAACACATCTAGATTGGTCTTGAATGTCTCCAGAGAAGGAGACTCCACAACCTCCCTGGGCAGCCTGTTCCAGTGATCTGTCACCCTCACAGTGAAAAAGTTCCTCCTTATAGTAAGATGGAACTTTCTATGTCCCAGTTTGGAACCATTTCCCCTTGTCCTATCACTGGCCAACACCGAGAAGAGCCTGGATCCATCCTCCTGACACTCACCCTTTATATATTTATAGACAGGGAGCTGGAGAAGCTCCCTCTGCACCACCTTCACCGGTGTGTCCATGGTGCCTGGCTGCCTGCACAGCTGGAGCCCAGCAGAGCCCAGCCACCCTGCAATGACCACCCTGGGAGTGGGCTGACAGGACAGGGAGTGGGACAACCATTGGGTGGTTTATGTTTGGCTGTTGGTTTGTTTTGGGTTGTTGTTTTTTTTT
>VXBZ01002651.1:166756-186857 GCA_013399135.1 Heliornis fulica
GTGGTGTTGTGCTGCCTGTCTTTGACTTTCCACAGCAGTTTCTCACTTCCCCCTGTGAGGCAGGAGCTGTGCTTCCTGCCCGGCACGGCATCTGCCCCACTGCCTGCACAACTGTCTAGAAAGGTCGGTGAGGCCGGGCTTCACCTGGCCACAGGGGCGCAGAGTTTCAGAGAGAGATAGGGGAAAGTCTGAGGAAACCCCAGGGCAGGAGGAAAGAGCCGGGACTAAAACCTTCCTCGCTGCAAAACTGGGAGTTATTTGAGCTCCTGCACGTCCCACAAGGATGATGGTGGGAAAGGATGAAAGCAACCATGTCCCAAGGGATGGGGGACAACAGGGAGGGGAGGCACTGGGGGTACCCTGGCCGAGGGTCTTCGCCTACAGCCACCAGTCATGTCTGCCTCCTCAATCCCACAGGCTCCTCAGCCTCCAAAGTGCTCGTCCTTCCTCCACCAGCCTTCTCACCCGGGCCCTTCTCTTGCACGTTCTCCTCTCTGCCCATTGCTCATTCACCACCACTCTTCTGACAGTTCACCCAGCTACTCCACCCAAAACACCCTGCAGACCACCCCAGAGCTCACTTGCCCCTCCACACCCTCCTTTCTGTGGGTGCCAGACCTCAGCAGCAGCAGGCAGGGCAGACAGGGTAAGATGGGCACAATTTTATCCCATTCACGAAGCAATACTTCAATGGACAACGTCCAACAGTGACCACCTATGGGTACAGCCTCTGACCCACCTCCAACTCGCTGCATGGCAACTCCATCAGCCACTCATGGGGGATGGACCTCATCCACCCCACAGGACCTTTCCTCACCACTTGCTTGCCAGAGCCAGACACTGCAGAGGGACACTTGGGAGCCCCTGCAATCCCTGGAGGACACCAGTGGGAGGCCATGGCTGAAGAAGAGGCCAACAGGTCACGGGGCACCTGCCTCAAGGTGGCACTGACACTGTAGACAGGCCTGCATGGCTGTGCCACCACAGGGTAGCTGCAGGAGAGGGTGAGTCCCCAGATGCAGCGAGGGAAACCGGGAAGGACCAGGAAGGCTGGTGGCCAGCCCCGCTTTGGCCAGACAGAAGACTCACAGCTGGGCCTGACTCCATGCAGCCATGCAGCCCATCACTCTGGTCTGCCTGGGAGAAACAGCTGCTGGTGATGGAGCCCATCACCATGGCTTCTGGGCTACTCCAGAAAAATGGACGCTGGTGGCTAGACACCTGTGGACAGGACAGGCATGGAGAAGTAGGACTGCCCAAAGCAGGGCAGAGTGGGATGCAGAAAGCTGCTGCTCCTTCCCCAAGCCTGGCAGCACCAAGAACCTCTATCAATGCCCCGTGCCGGGACTCACTGGGGACTCTCCGGGACTTAGACCTGCCAGCTTGCACCTCCCTTCTCTGTCACCCTCTAACAAAATAGAAATCACCCCGCTATCTGCCACACTCCCCAGCTGGAGAAAGACCCCGGGCTGGGGAGAAGAGGCTGCCCGGTCCCCCACGCAAGGCTGTCAGGGGACCACAGCCTTCCTGATGCTGCTCATCAGCATCCCTCCCTAATCGCTACCCACTGTCTAATGACAGTAATTAGGAAGAGCGAAGCTGCCTGGGGACTGGAAATGCTGACGGAGTTGGGGGAGCCAGATGGTGTTTGCACTTAAGGAAAGATTTAAAAAAAAAACCAAAAAGGAAAAAAAACCCACTCAGCTTCCACCAGCCTCCCTTTCCTTCACTCCACGTCAGGATCACTCTGGTCCACAGGCTCACCAGGGAGATGCTGAGACATGGCACTGGCTGCCTTCTCTAACCCATCTCCAGGTGGCTTAGGGTGCTGGGGCAGGGGTGCTGGCCCAGGTGCCCGATGTGGAGGGGGTTTCCTCTCTGCCTTCGTGGGCTGATGCTCTCCCCTGGGGCCACCCCCGCTGCTCCCTGCTTTGCTGGTCACACCCAGAGAGCAGTTTCCCAGGGGGATGAGGGGGCACACACAGCCAAACATCTGAGGGGCTGTGGTGAGCAGGCTGCAGCTCCCCTGGCAGAAAGGGACACCCTTGGTTTTGGGAGGTGAAGGGACAGCCCCACACTTTCCCCAGCACCGTGGAGCAAGGTCACCACCTCTGGGTTTGGAGGGAAGCACCTAAAGCTCAACCTGAAGTGGTCAGGCAGGGACCCTCATGCCCTCAGCTTCTCCTCCCTGGAGAATTCCCACTCACAGCCAAACCCTTCCAAACCCTTCACCCTGCTCCTTCCCTGACCTCTGGGCAATGTCACCAGACTCCAGAGCCACCTGTTAGGCTGCAGGTGCACCAGGGGCTAGAGGGGGTGTATGGAGAAGTGGAGNCCCCCATCCTGTCCCCAGTAGCTGCCCCAAATGCTCTCGGGGTGCCCAGGTCTTCACCCCCATCACACTCAGGGGATGGAGGCACAGGCAGATTCCAGGCAGGGAGGATGCTCAGCCCCGTGCCATGGTGCCAGCCTGGCCCTGCTCCAGGGATGACATCCCAAGGCATGTATAGGGCAAACCTGCACAGCCTCTGGGACTTTTCCCCTTCTCACAGCAAGTTGGGTCATTTTAAACCCACTCTTCATCCCAGTCCCAGTTAGCGAGGCAGGGAGATCCCTGCCGAGTGACACAAACCCTGTCTGACACCTGAAGTGATCGGTGGTGACAGGCAGATTGCGCAGGGAGAGCCTCTGAGCTCTTTCTGAGGCACCGCTGTGACAGGGAGTGATCCCCCCTCCTCTGCTGGGGACACCTCCAAGGGATGCAGGGCTCTCCTCCTGCCAGGAGGTTGGCTGCCCCACTGCGCTGTTCCCAAAGGGCTGTGGAAGTGGACATGGGATGTGGGAGACCCTCAGAAGCGAGGGTCACTCTTGGACCTGCCCCAAAAGGGGTTCATCAAGTGGCGAGCCTGACGCTGGCGGAGCTGGGGCAGCCTCCCTACTCCAAGCCTGCATCACATCCTCCCCTTTTCCACCCATTTAATGTTATTTCCCCTTTTTTACTCCTTTTTCCAAGCTGGGAGCATGGGGTGCAGCCGAAGGAGTGCAGTGGAGGGTGGGTGTCACTGGCAGTGGGGTGCCGCAGCGGCGAGGCCCCATGTCCTTCATTGGTGGCTCCGGTGTCAGCCAGTCACGGCTCACCGGCTGCTCCAGGAGCTATTCTGAGCCCGGATCGATGGGTGAGAGCAGGGGTTTGGGTGACAGCCACAGGACGAGCGTTGGGAGGAGGGCTGCGGGCAGGGAAGAGCAGGTGGGATTTTTCAGGAGATTCCCCCATCCATCCCCCCGCTCTCTTCCCAGTCCTGAAAGGTTTCAATGATACAGATGTCTTTCTCATTTCCTTCCCTACGGGGGTTGCAGTCTGACTGGGTCCCGCTACCCAGATGCCACTTCCTGATTTGAGAGGCACCAGCATTTCACGGAGCGGTGGAACTCCGGGATGAAGGCACCTGCAGCCAAAAGCTGTGTCCGAGGCCAAGCTCAGGATGGCAAATGAAACAGGAGTGTAGCATGGTGGCGACACGCAAAAAAGAGACTTCTTTTTCCACCAAACCCCCCGAGATTTTTATTTGTGGGCAATAATAATATTATAGGTAAGAACTAATGGGGCTGTGAACTCCATCATGAAGTTAGGATGCTCTTAAAGGACTTGCTTTAATTGCAGCACTGGTAAATCCGGTATCAGGTAAATCTGAGTATTTGAATATGGTTCTAATGGGGGTTTTTAATGCTGTTTTCCCTAGCGAGGAGTTTCGCCTCCTGTGAGCACCCCAGGGGTGGCTGCCAAGGACTTCAGTCCTTGTGGAAGGGGTCCAGTCCCCTTCCCCAGAGCAGCGCAGGGGCAAAGTATGGGTTTAGGCGGGATGGCCATGGTTGGTCACCCTCACTAGCCCCTTGTGGCCATCCCTGCCCTCCATTAAGGGTGATCCTAGCTTATTTGTGGTGGGACACACTGAAACACTTTTTGTTCCAAATGAGAGGGAGAAGCATTTTTACGTTGGACAATCCCATTGTGGCAGAGGCAGAAATGTCTGGAGCAGTACATTGGGATGAGAGGAAGGAGACACCCATCAGTCCCCTCTCAAGTGCCCCCCAAAGCTCCCTCCCCCCAGCTCCCCCGGGCTGTCCCACTCAATCCCCTACTGCCAAATTCCCTCTTGTCCCTGCTCCCCTCCCTCCCCCACTAATATAAAATGAAATCTATAAATGCTGCTGGGGTGACACATTTCCCAGCGTATTCCTGGTAACAGCCTCTCTGGGTTTCTGGTTTGCTATTCAGCTCCTCAATTATTTATCTCTGCAAGGAATCGGGGAAACAAACTCAGTGAAGCAAACTTTGTGCCCTCTAGTGACACCCTGAGTTATTAAAAAAAAATAATAAAAATTCCCCAATGAGTCATTTGCGATGTATTTAATCAGCTCTAACCACAGAGACGATAGTCAGGGCTAGCTGCTTACTGCCGGCGTCAGCCGGGGAAGGGCCAGTGGCAAGGCGGAGTCCCCAGCCTTTCTCAGCAGGGATGTCTGGGAGAGTCCTGCCCGTGGAAGGCAAACCCCGAGTGTCCTCGCTTACACTTCAGAGTGGCTGGGGAGGGTAACTGTAAGCGCCCTGTAGCCCACATACACTCCTGGGGTGGGAGGATGCGGCGATGTGGGGGATGTGGGGCATGTGGGAGGTTATAGAGACTGCAGTGGGATGTGGGGGATGGAAGGGGTCAGGGGATTCAGGGGATCCAGGGGGATGTTGAAGGACACAGGAGGACGCGGTAGCTGGTGGGGGGATGCAGGACACACAGGGCAATGCAGAGGATGCAGAGGCGGAGGAGAAGGAGGGCACTGGGGGGTTGCAGGTCATGCAGGGGGATGCCCATGTGTGCATTGTGCTGGGAGGCTGCTGAGAGCCCTTTGCAGGGATCTGGAGAGCAGCGGGGGCTGTGCCAGGACACATCTGCAGGAGCCCTGCTGACCTGTCCCCACTTCCCTGCTCACTTGAGCCCCAACCCAGCTCCACAAATGGCCATGGGGGCCGCACCTCTGCTCCCTCAGCTGCAGGGACTCGCCAGGGCACAGCCTGAGTCCCGGTGTCCCTGCTCCACGCCCCGAGCATGGCAGTGGGAATGCAGGAGATGGCTAAAGGCTGTGCAGGGAGTGTGCGCATCCCAGTATGGGTGTGCTCCAGCAGAGAAACTGGGGGGGGAACTGTTGGCCTGGGAGGGGTTAAGAGCACTTTATCTTCAGCTCAGAGTTGAAATGCTTGTGCCTAAACTGTAACACATTTTGAACTCGTGTTAGTGTGTGCCATGATAGGGGAAGTGTTGAGACCTGTCTTGCTCCAAGGGATGCTTTGATTCATCCTCCTCACCCCACTGAGGGCACTCAGGAGCCCAAGCAACAGGGTGGGTCCATGCAGACTCCTGTTTCTCCCCGCCAGCTCCCCAGCTCCACACATCCCGGTCCCCCACCTCTCCAGTCCTCTGCCCTGGGAGCCACTGGCCAGCGAATGCTCACTTGGGCAGCGCTTAACCCCTCACTCCGCTGCCCCTGAAGCCAGCAAGCTGCTTTCCTCGCACGCCACTGGCACGCCGGGCTCTGCTTCAGCTTGAACACAGGGAAAAGCAAAGGGCATAATTTTAGGAGAAGCGTGTGAAATGTGTTCTGGCAGATCAGCCGAAGAGCTCTCCAGCGAGAGGAAAGCATTAACATTTGCAAAAGGTCCTTACAACACAGCAAAAAATTCCCAGCAGGCAAATCCAGTGGTGTCCAGCCACGCAGATGTGGGGAGGTACAAGCACCAGGATGCGGATAGGAATGGGACAAGCCCCCTGGTTTGGGAATGGTCAGGGAGTGTCCCAGGAAGGAAAGATCCCCAGGCAGAAGTGTGACACGGATGGGATGAGATGGTGGAAGCAATCAGCGTGGGAAGGACTGCCGGCTCCTGGCCAGGATTGATGCCGTGCAGAGGTGCAAGGGGATGGCTTTAGACTTTCTTGGGACAGGATCTCCCCCGGGGTCTGAGCTCCTTATCTCTACCAGCCCCTCTCCTCAACATGATGGATTCACAGAGAAAGGAGGGGAAAAAAAACCCTTCAGCCTGCAGCCTGTGATTCATCCTCACTATATTTGCACTTATTATTAGAAAGACAAAAATATAGTCAGATCTGGAATTGCAGATTTAGTAAGCAGGACTGCCTATTTCAGCATATACTGCTTCTCCCAATGACTCTGACGCTCCAGGAGACCAACTTACACCCTCTCAAGCATTAAGGCATTGCCCCACACAGTCTGGTAATACATCTGGGGGGATATATTAAGCAAGCAAGTCCTCCAGGGATGACAACATTTGGGTTCCCGGTGGTGCCCGCTCAGCATGCCAAGCCACCAGCTCGCAAACCTCTGCCTCAAAATTCAGCCTCCTGCTAACGCTCACCCAGATTCTGGAGATAGATCAGCGCATGAAAGCCATAGGCAGAAGAGACTTGTTTGCTTTCTGCTTTACAAACCTTCCTTCCTGGCAGAGAGCCGTGGCAAGGGGACAACCTGAGCTGCACAGGGTCTGTTACTCGCCCCTTTGCCCTGAGCCCCAGGGTTTTGTGGACAAATCAGTAACAAACCCCAAAAGAGCTGAGTGCCGCCTTCCTGAACCCAGGGTTCTCCACAATCACGCGTGGCCCCATGCCAGTCCTTGGCCCCATGCCAGGCTGGTGGGCTTTGCACCCACCAGGGAGGGAAAGGGGCTGATGTCTCCCCGTGGTACCTCTCTGCTCTACCTGTGATGGGATCTGCTGCCATCTGTAAGCCTGGCCAGGCTACTGGGCACCCTGCCCCCCCACCCCGAACTGCTAGTTGTGGTCAAGTGGTGAGGGTGTCTGCTGCAGTCTGCTCGATTTGTTTGCTAAGAACTGGATGCATTCAGTATCGTGCTGCCTGAGAAGGATGTTTTACAACATTTGATAAAGCACCAGGCGACTGCATGACCTGAGGAAGGGCAAACAATCTACCATGTACCGCAGCTGCTGGTCCTGCAGCTGCTGGTGTCCAGCACTTTGCTTGCAGAGCATTGGTGTGGGAATCCCACACCAAGTGCTAAGTCCAACATGGAGGGACCAGCACCAGGTCCTGGCCATCAAACCAGGTCTTGCCCTGCTGCCAACCTGGGGCTTCCCCTCTTTGCCAGGCACAGTGCGATAGGGACACGGATGGAGGTAGCAGGCTTCCAGTGGTGGCAACTTGTCCTGCTCATTGCCATGCTGATTCACAGAATCACAGACTGGTCTGGGTTGGAAGGAACTCCAAGGATCACTGAGTTCCAATCCCCCTGCCACAGGCACGGCCACCAACCTCCAGGCCTGTACCTAGGCAAGGTTGCCCAGGGCCCCATTCAACCTGGCCTTGAACACCTCCAGGGTGGGGACATCACTCACCCCTCTGGGCAGCCCGTTCCAGCACCTCACCACTCTTTCTGTGAAGAACTTCCCCTGATATCCAACCTAAACTTTCCCTCCTTTAGCTGGTTGAAAGGGTCTTATTTATCTAGGCAGGTGTCCTCAGCATCCTGGCATTGGGAAGGCCCCGTTGGTACTCAGACCCAACTCAGCAGTCAGTGGGGGCTGCAATCCAGCAGCAAACCTGACAAGGTGTATTGAGCGTGCGACCCATACAGCCAGCAACTGCTTCTTCCATGTCAGCTCTCGCCAAGGCACGGGATCTATCCTCATCACTCCATGGTAAATCCCACTGCCATCATCTCCCCTGCTGACAGCCAGCTTGCCCACCCACTTGCTGCTGGTGGTGGAGCAGCTTCAGGCCAGAGAGGTGAGCAGGACCCCAGGATCCACCCCTCTGACCACCACAGCCCACACAGGGTGCAACCCCAACAGGGCAAGCAGTGTGGCAGCAGCGCGGTGACCTGCATGGCCGGGGTTCTGCAGGGAACACGTCCTTGCATGATATTTTCCTCCTCTCATTGTGGTAAAAGACGGCCACCACTTTTGGAGGGGGAGATTTCCAATTTCTCCACCCCCAAGGAGGAACAGGAAGGGCACAAGGGAGCCAGCTCTTGTGATCACACATGGCAGGAGGCTCTGAGCCCATGATGTGGTCATGTGTGATGTGAGAGACGCTGGGAGACTCCACCTTTGTGATTGCAAAATACTGGATGACCCCAACCACTCTCCAGAGAGGTGATGACACCCCTATTTCTGTCCCTGGCCTCCTAGGGAACATTTGGGAGGTATTTTTATCCTCCCGTCGGCTCCCTTAGTCACCGGTGCTTGCTTTAAATGGGTCAGGAGGGAATAAAGATGCTGCAGCCCTTGTTCCCTCACTGCCTTGTCTTGGAGCACATACACTGGCAGAACTGGTGCTCCCTCCTCTTGTTCTCCAGCCTGGCTGAGTGCTTCGCTGGACCCAGAGACCAGGGAGGGATCTTCCCCACTCAGAGGGTGTCACCTGCAATTAACTCCTCATTAACTCCCACTTCAGAACAGCCTGGGGTCTCTCCGAGGATGGCAGGGAAGAAGTTGGCCCCGCTGAGGGCAGAAAGGTGCTGGGGAGGATGGATGCAGCAGGGAGGAGTCCAGAGAGCCCCAGACACAGGGTGGCAGGGATGGATCTGGAGCATCAGGGGCAAGTATAACCCCGGTGAGTGGTTTCAGGAAGAGGATGAAGTGCACCAGGAGAGCCCACAAGATTTGCATCTGTTGCTGGCAAGGCTGTAACAGCATTTGATATCAGTGACCCCCTCACTGCTGCAAGTCCCGCCGTGCTCTGCCACATGCCCTTGCACGTCTCATGATGGTTGTGCTGGCACAGCTTGGGGTCCCCAGTCTTGGCACCACATCTCATGGGCTTTGTATCTGGCTGCGACCCCGACTTCCACCTGGGAATCACAGGAAACCTTGGAGGGTTTGGAGGCAGGGATTTACCTGAGCATCTCCCCCTGCCCTGGTTCCAGTCCCCTGCCCTGGCACAGCCTGGCTGTCTCTGCAAACAGTGCATCCTTCTTCCAGCGGCAGCACTAGCTGGTCACCAGGGCAGGACATTTTAAAGGGTTTGCTCATCAAGGGCAACAATGAGCTTAGTGTCTGCCCATGCCTGGCATTTTGAGGGTGTGATTTCCACTGCAGTTGCCTCCACAGCTGAAACCCATTTTAGAGGGGACAGAGCTGGCCTCCAAGGTGACCTCAAGAGATGAGCAAGGGGTGAGCTACAGCACCCAAGGGAGATTTGGGACTAATCCTTGCGACAACTTATACCCAGAGAGAGAGAGGGAAACAGCAGGAGACAAGCTGGGAACAGGGGGGTTGATGGCTGACAGAACCAGGCAGTCGCCTCCATCACATTTAAGGGAGTTCGTTTTCCTCCTGTCTCCTCAGATCTGTCCTCCTGCTGCGCTCACACAGAGCTATGCGTGAGGCCGCCCCAGGGAAGAGGCGAGGGGAGGGAGACCTGCTCATGGAGAGACATTCTGGAGAGGAGCCGTGGCTCCAGGCATGCTTCGAGGATGGGGGTGCATCCCCCTGTGTGAGATCGATGGATAGCGGGGGGCCAGCAGCCTGCTCAGGACCCCCCACCATGTTCAGGGGGAGTGGGATGGGTGCCAGCAGTCTGGCTCTGCCACTCTGGTGGGAAAGCATCTTTGGTGCAAGAGGAGACTGCTAAGACCTTCTAGGCCACCAGCTACTGTCCCAAGGGACCCCAGCACAGTACTACCCCCAGGCACCTCGAGGAGGGACTGGGTCTGCAGAAAGTCAGAAACTGGCATAAAGGCAGTGAGATTTAAAAAGGGAGCAAGTAAAAAAGTGACGTTTTGGGAGTGCTTTTATTTCATCTCTGGCTTCTGAGCCCCCAGGCTCTTCTTGTTTCACCTTTGCAAGGCTTTTCTCTGTGAGCCAGAGGACTAGAAACCCACTTCTTGCTAATGAAGGCAGAGTCCTACGGGCACTTGTGTGGGTGGGGAGCCTGGCAGGGCTTTGGGGGCTTCAGCCTCTTTGATTTCTAAAGGCCCCTCACCCCCTCGCAAGGCTGGGGAGGGGTGAGTGGCACGAGGGCAGCAGTGAGGGCAGTGTGGCTTGCGAGGCACGCGTTCCCCGAGGTAATGCCCACGTAACAGAAACATCTCTGGCGATGAAGTGAAAGACATCAGAAGGGCCGTTCAGGTGTTGCTAATTTTTAAGACCAAGGGGTTTTTTTGTCTTTACAATTCGGTTGCTCAGCAAGGCAAGACATTTCCCAGCCACCACTGTCCTATCCACCCCTTCTCCTGCTGGTCCTGCGACCCACCGAGGGCCAGCTCGTGGTGGCTGCTGTCAGCACTTGGCCAGCCATCTCCTGTTCAGGGCTGAAGAGCAACCCGGCAATGTGAGCTGAGCACGCAAACGTAAGCTCCACGCCAAAACAGCCCTTGTCCTTCCAGAGAACCCTCTGGTACAAGGCATCTCTTATGCACGTAACCTTCTCCTGCTGTGGAGTGGCACAGGTATCGAGGTTCTCCCCGTCTCTTAAAGCGCTGGAAACCCTTTGGGTCGAGTAGCCCTGAGCTGTCAGCTCTACCCATGAAACAGGGCTCCAGCCTTCACTCAAGCAGAGCAAACTGTGGTGAGACAGCTCTCGTATTTTCAAAAGCTTAGTGCTCTGCATCCTCCATGCCTCCCAAAATCAGGGTCCCAAGGCCTTGGGGAGAAGAAATCAGGAGATGTTTCTGGTTGTGGTGTTCCCAGTGCTGTGCCTGAGGTAACACAGCAACTCTGGGTCATGGCAGGGAGGTGCCTCCTGAGCCAGTGTTGCCGTGCCGCAGGGTCCAGTTTCCTCCATTCCCACTCCACTGGGCAGGACCCTGGTGAAGGGACCCTCCAGCCTAGCTCCTCTCCCCACACCTGCCTCGGCACACAGCACCCTCCCCTTCTCCAGTGGTGCTGAGCCAACTGCTCCATCCACGCTGGCTGCTCTATCCTTAGAAAGGATGGCACCCCAAAAAGTTTACATCTATCTCAGACCTGGCCCAAGTCTGCTGGGCTCTCCTCCTCTGGTGACAGAGGGGAAACTCTCAGCTGGTGGGTGCCAATCACTTATTTTTCTTTTCACATTTGCAATTACCTCCACTGCTTGTGAGACATGTTGGCAAGCTTTAAAATTCAGCAAGCCAACTGCAACCCAGCATTGACGCCCCTCAGTCACAGAATCACAGAATATTCACAGAATATTCACAGAATATTAAGAGCTGGAAGAGACCTCGAAAGATCACTAAGTCCAACCACCCTGCCCGAGCAGGATCATCTAGAGTAGATCACATAGGAACATGTCCAAATTGGTCTTGAATGTCTCCAAAGGAGGAGACACCACAACCTCTCTGGGCAGCCTGTTCCAGTAATCCAACAGCCCCAACCATGAGTTCAAGCTCAGTGCCAGCCAGAGCATGAGCATCATCATCCTCTGCCCAGAAATGGCCAACAGCACATCCCGAAACGCAGCACAGGGGGCAGAAAGCAAAGGGTGAGACCAACATCAGCACCAGCAGACAACCACACAGGATGTCCACAGGTTCTTATCACAAGATCAATGTCCATCAGTGAGAGGCCCATTTGAGGGACATCAGGGATATCTCCCTCAGCCTGTGAGATAGTCCTCCAAGAGGAGCGATGGGAGGCTCCAGCACAGCTCTTACTGACAGGCTACCTGTGCCTTCCCGCAGTACGTGACCCAGCGCACAGCAGGCTTCACCGTCCCCTCCGCCCGCACCCCGCCGGCAGGATCCCACATGCGTGGGCACAGTGTGCCCCGGCCGCCTTGGCCGCTGTGCTCAGGCGGTTGCAGAAGTGAGAGCAGACCTGTCACATCCTCCGCCCTGAGCCCGCTCTGCTGCTTTAGGCACGTTTTTCGCGATGCTTGGCCTGTTCCAGCCTGGGACGCTCCCGTAGCCACATGCATCTTGCTGCCTGGATTTCCTGGCTCAGCACCACGCAGCCACTCGCTTGCTTCCCACCCCATGGGGGAAAAAAAGGGAGAGGGGAAGGAAATAAAGAAAAGGGGAGACCAAGGCACAGCTCATGGGTGGAGATAAGGACAGGTTATTGGGACAGCACAGGGACGTGACAGCAACAGCACTTGGAATACACAAAACTGGTGACACAGCACAGCTTCTCACTGAGCTGTCCCAAAGCCAGACCATCCTGGAGCCCCAAGCCCCTCCCCCACCAGCCCCCCATAGAGATCTTCATCGATCTATATGGATCTTCATAGAAACATAGATCTTCAGAAATAATGTGTTGGGAGTCAGTGTCTCACCTTCTTTTCCTTCCCTGCTTTCGCCAAAGGTTTTTCAACTGATCCTTCAGCATCCCTGGTCACGGGAGTTTCCACTGTCACTCATCCCCTAGCCCCTTGTCTCCCTAGGGTTGGGACAATGCCCTTTGGTTCACCTCAGAGCTGCTCACTAACTTGCTTTCCTCACACATCCAGGCCACAATGGCCAGTGCCACCTTCCCCCTTCCTTGGCTGATTAAAAAATCAGGGAGTTTTTTAAATCCCCAAAACATTTACTAAGCTGACGCTTACCCACCAGCTTGCACTGACCTTGTGGTCCCTGTGGTGGCTCAAGGGCTGATCCCTTGCTGCCTGATGAGACAGGGAGGCAGGAGGGGTGTGGGATCTCTGAAGTGCAGGGACATCCAACACCAAGGCTCCCCTGCTGTCATTAGAAATGGTGGCAACACAAAACGAGCAAAATGCATTTTAATACTAGTTTTGGGAAAATATACCAAGTACTCTGCATTTATCCAGTGCACAGTGGGATGGGGGGGTGTCTCTGAGGCTCAGCAGTGTGGACTTCATGCCCCTGGCTATAGCAGATGATGAGTGCTTCCATGGGCTCAAGGGGAGGAATGAAGGCTGTGGGGGGACCTCATTGCAGCCTTCCAGTACTTAAAGTGAACGTATAGACAGGAGTGGAATCGGATTTTCACAAGGGTAGATAGTGGTAGGACAAGGGGTGATGGATTTAAGCCAGAAGAGGGAAGGTTTAGATTGGATATCAGGGGGAAGCTCTTCCCTGAAATAGTGGTGAGGTGCTGGAATAGGCTGCCCAGAGAGGTGGGGGATGCCCCAACCCTGGAGGTGTCCACGTCCAGGTTGGATGGGGCCCTGAGCAACCTTGTCTGGATCCAGGCCTGGAGGTTGGTGGCCCTGCCTGTGGCAGGGGGTTTGGAACTCAATGATCCTTAGGGTCCCTTCCAGCCCAGCCCATTCTGTGAAGCCCGGACAAGCTCAGGAAGAAGAAACTCTTTGAAATGAACCAAGCCCAAGAGACAACGCCTAGGTCAGGAGTCCTCCAGCCCCAGGCTGCTGGAGGCAAGGAGATGGCTTGAAAAAGTCTCATTAAAGGCTTGCCTTTCTACTGTCTCCTCAGCATCTCCCTTTGGTCACTGTCAGAGCAGCTTCCTGGAGCTGGACAGCCCCTTAGTCTGACTTTGCCTACTCCTACCCTTCCTTCCGAGGGGCTCAAAGCCGAAACGGCTTTGACTGGTGTCCATGAGTGACAAATACAGGACTTGTTTCACCCAGAGCCCTGCTGCTGGTGGCATCAGTCTTTGTCCCCAGGCTGGGATTTGGGAGGCAGAGGGAAAACGCCGTATCTGGTGGGAACACCAAGGTGACTCCCGATTGTCGCAGTGAGGCTCCTGCCGGCACAGTGCAGGGATGGCTCCTGCAGGAGGAAAGTGACATGCTTGATTTTTAGTGTTCCAAAAGGCGGGGGCTTATTGCACAGCAAAATGTCATCGGGTTAATGACAGGAGACCTGAAGCAAATCCCTGACACTAATAGGATTGGGCCGTCTTCAGCAGGTCTCACTCGCAAAAGCGGATCAGGCCAAAACAAAGCTGGCTCCAGAGCCCGTAGGCTCCCAGCAGGCGAGAGCTCTGTCGCAGCCAGCCTTCTGATGGCAAAGCCCTATTCCTCCTCTCTAATCTGGGGAAGAGAGACATCAAAGGGCAAGCACATCCTTCCCAGGACCGCTCTCGGGAAGGCACAGGCATTCAGAGCCCGCAGTTCACTGCTGGAGAGAGCAAGAGGCAGCCTGACATGTGCCAGCTTGCGGGGCAGCGTGGCCAGAGGAAGGAGATGGTCACAAAGGCGGCACACGCTGCTCTGTGAAAGCTGATGCACGTGGTCAGCATGGCTACACCTCTGTGTTGTCTTCTCTTCCCCTGCCATGAGAAAACCAAATCTCATCTGCTGGCCCCTCCTTCTGTAGTGTCAGCTAAGGACCATTCCTACCTAGTTCTGGTCCAAGCCTTCCCTGATCCCCCCGACGGCTTCCTGAAGCCTTTCTTTCTCAAGACACCCCTGAATGTTCTTTCACCCCTCTGCACCTCAAGCAAGGGCAGGAGAGGGAAGCATGGACCCAGCCTTTGCTGGAAGAGGGTTCTTGTGAGAGGAAAGGGGTGCTGAGCCCCTCCACATCTTTGCTGGAGGACCCTGGCACCTGGCACAAGGCAGAGAAGAGGTTGAATGTGCTTCTGCTGCTAATGCCCTACTAGCCATCCTGGGTTTCCATGTTGAAACGTTGTCCTTGCAGAAGAAAAGGAGCTTCTATCCCCTTGCTGGGAGGTTCCCAGGCACTCAGCAGCCCTGCCCCGCCGCCCTGTCCGGCTGGCCTGGCACATGGCTCCAGTGGCAGGTGGGCCATCTAGCCACTCCAGCCACCCCACTCTCCGGGGCTCTCCTGGCCATGGCATGTCCACCTGGCCTCTCCCTGAGACAGCCACGTAGCACGTGCCTTCTCCCCTCCACCACGCATTGACACTCCTATGGACCACATGCTTAGATGGATGTGTGTACCCACGCACCTGCAACTCCCCACCATGCATTTACATCATACATGCACCCACATCCCCCCNCATTCCACAGCTCATATTCCCCATGTCCACCCCGACTCATCAGCACTTACACCCCACTCCAGCCTCATTACACCCGCCTGGCCCAAACCCATCCTGGGTGGGGGTGACAAGCCCCCCACATGCCCTCTTGCCCAGGGATGAGGAGGGGCAGCTGGTTTGCACGGAGGTGCCCCACCATGCCGATCGTGCGTGCTGCCCTGCAGGCTCAGAGCTCCTGCAGCACCTGAGCGTACCTGGCAGCCGGCTGGCGCCTGTGCCAGAGCCTGCACTTGGCATGGCCGCCCTTCCCAAGGAGAGGCTGTGCTTGCTGCTGCCGGTCTGTCGCCGGGATGGCATGCCGCACGCTGCTCCCGGACATATGGCCTCCTCCCACCGACCCTGCCTCGGTCGGCAGAGCAGGCGCCCTAAATCTACCCCTTGGCAAATGACAACAGCTCACCCTGCTGCCACCGTGGGTCCTAAAGTGTGGGGAGAAAGCGTTTGGTTCCTTTTGCCGCCACAGCCCGGATTTGTTGCTCCACAGTTGGCAAAAGCAGCCCAGGACTGGCCCTGCTGCCTCCCGCCTGCATTGCAACAGACCCACCCCCCTTTACACACAGGAGTCTCCCCCAGCCCTTGGAGACACCCCGCATGAAGGGGGCTGCTCTCACCCCTTCTCTCTTTGGGTGTGCTTTGCTCAAAATGACTGTGGTTCGAGCCATTGCCTTGCGTGACGGGGCCATGGGATGAGAGCAGCTGAGCGGAGGGGACGGGGTGGGGAGGGGGAGCGCACTCAGGGATGCTGCAGCATGGATGAGTGTGCTTCAGTTGCCTTCGATGCTAGAAAAAATGGGGGGACAACTTGCTTTAGCCAGGAAGGCAGAAGATGCCCGTCCTCCCCGCCCAGGGCAGCCGTGGAGATGAGCCACACAAGCTCTGCTTGGGGGCAGGTCTGGGGCTGGGCAGTCCCTGCTCCACCTGCAGGCACTAGTGAGGGAACAGTTTTGAGACCACTGGTCACCCCAAAGCCCAGATGAGTGTAAAGGTGGCTGCAAAGACTCCACACTCACCCAGGCTGCTCTTTCTAGCAGCCAGGGTATCTGCCAGGGGGCAGACTCTATTTGCCACAACAGCCCCAGCCAAAGCCCATATGCAGCCAGCACCCCAGGGTGCAACCTGAGGGTTGCAGCCAATGCTCAGGGGGCTCCATGGCTGTATCTGAGCGGCACGGCTGTCCTCTAACAGCGGCAGCCGGAGGAGCTTGGACCGCCAGCCTGGATCCTGCTTGCCCATACCACAGCATAAATTAAAAATAAGTCCTTGCTCTGAGCTGATTTTCTCCTGATTTTCGCTGGATGTCATTTGGGTTTGAATCCAGCCGCTTTTGGGAATCTGGGAGCTTGCAAATCTCCACTTTTGAATGTTTGCAATTATGATCATAATGGTAAAGGCACATATGCTTCTGTGTTTCCTGTAAGCCGTTACCAGGCACAATTGCTCTTTTACAGCCTTTTTACAGCCAGACCATCAAGCACAGGCAGGGGAATAAAACCCTTGTGCACATTGGGATGTAAATAGGGTGTCTGGGGCTGCTCCAGGCCCTGCCACCACTCCTCTGCCCCCTCCCCACCTCCACCCCTTCACCTTACATTAATTTTCTCCTGCTTTAGCTCTCTGCCACTGTCCAAGAAGCCCAAGTTCTCCTTAGGGTTCACTCATCTATCGAGCCCAGACGGACGCACAGAGAGGAGCAGTATCTTACTGTGTGCCCAGGACCACAGGGATCCTTTATCTCAGTTCCAGACAGTGGGTCCAGGAAAACTCAGGGCTTCTCAGTGGGATCCTGATGGCCAAAGGAACTGTGAAGTCAAATGCAAAGAAGATCCTCTTGCCTGGCTTTACCCCTGGCTAGAATAACACCAGCTTCAGTAGCTGAAGCTTTGGAGGAGACCAGGTTTCTCTGGGGTGTCCAGGGGATGGCAAGAAGTGCAGGAGATGCCGGCACCCCACATACCCCCAGGGACAGTGGCAGGAGCTCTGCCCCAGCCCTCCTCCAGGCAGAGGACAGTGTTGCAGCATGTGCTGGAAGCTCTTTTGACAGCCTTCCTTGGCGCTCAGCTCTTCCCAGCTGATGATGTCGGGGCGTTAACTTCTGATGTGTGAGCAGCAAACCCACCCCAGCAGCACTCCTTGGCACCGGGGCAGGAGGTGTCAGCTGGCAGGAGCCCTCCTGAGCTGGCACAGCCCTTCATGGTGGAGCATCCACCCACAGCAGCATCCTTTCCTCCATTCACCCCTCAGCCTGGGGCCAGATAGGTCCTGCATGGCAAAAATACTTGTGTCGGGAAAATGGGTCTGATTCCCCAGGTCTAGGAGGGGCTCCCTGGATAGCTTTGAGCCTCTGACGACCCACTTCCAGCTTCTCCTGGGGGTGAATGCACCCCAAAGCCTCCCACACTCAGGGAGGCTCCAGTGGCTTTGCTTTCTGTTGGTGATGGCTCCCTCCTCCTCCTCCTCAGGCAGGGGCCTGGCAGCTCTGCCTGGGTTGCACCCCCATCATGTCTGGGGATTTGGGTCTGTCGAGCTCTCTGGCTGTGACAGAGAGGATCTCCTCCAGATCACCATGCCCTGCCAGAAACAATCTGTTTATAGTGTCAGTGCTCGCGTATCCCTCCCCACTTGGTGTATCCTATTTCTGCAGGCACAGACACCCTTCTGTAGTCCGGGTGGCATTGTCACTGCAGGGATATTTCTGTGACATCCTCCAAGGCTTGTGGCTGAAGCCTACTGGGGCTCCTCTCCCAAATCCCCATCCCCAGAAGCGCTCACGGATGTTACAAACACGTCCTTTGCTTTTTGTCCTGAGGTGCCTGCTGACCTGAATTTTCCTATGGGTCCTGCCACTGATTCTCAGGAACGTGAGAAGTGTGGGTGCCAGGATGTAGGATTTCTCTCCCATAACCCCCTCCCTTTTGGGGTGCAGGTAGTGGCCGGGTCACTTATTTGATGAAGACGAGCTGACAGCTCAGTGGGGCTGTGGGCTGCAGCTCCTGGTGCCAGCACTGCACAGAGCCAGCCCCTGCAGAGCGATGCCCTGCATGTAGGGGACATGCTGGGGGGATGCTCCTTCCACACTGTGCCTTTGGGTTTGGTTTCCTTCTGGGCTGATGCACGCAGTTTGAGCCTGCGAGCAGTTCTCCCTCCTTCTCACTCTCAGAGACCCTTTAATTCAGCTGCTTCACACTCAGTGAACATCCTCTCCCCCTTAAAACCATTCCCTTTCTCCCAGGTCACACCAGGCAAACATTTTGCAGCAAATTCCCTGATTTTGGCCAGTTTTTCACTCAGCCTGCTAACAGCCTGCTAAAGCTTCCGTGTCCCCAGGGTGGCTCTGCTCCACACAAGTCAGGAGTGATCGCCCAGCGCCAGGGAAATGATTGCTGGCATTACCTGGGCAGCAGCAAACTTTGCTTGCACAGCTTGTCTCAAGGCCAGTGCTGCTGTTGGCTATTAGTGCTAACGACCCCCATGTCTGCAACTTCCAGCCGATGGGGCCTTTCATCAGAGAGCCCCTCCGAGATTTGGGGAAAGCGTGGCTTTTGGAGATGCATGGTTTTCTTCCGCCTCACTGGCTTTTTATCTCTTTTGGGAAGCTCTGGAGGCTACAAGCTACCTTACCGAATGGATCTCTATTAGGTTGTGGCACTGGGGGACAATTGGATGTGTCCTGGGCTCCAGCTGCTCTCCTTATCTATGTTTTCAGTGACTTTGGTTTTTGCCAACCTCCAGATGGGAAGTGGCCAAGGGCCTGCAGGGCTTGGGCTTGATGTCTGGGGAGAGGGTGTTTTATCCCCTAAATCCCTCCTGTAGCAAAACACAGCATTTCACCCTTGCTGGTGTGTGTGGGAGCTGTTTATGCAAAGCTCTGGCCTGAAACTTCACATCACCATGATACACAGAGAGGATGATGATGATATGTTTCATTCCTCCATGCAGCACATGGCTCACTGACTACCCAAGCAGCTCGCAACCGACAGCTCTGGCCCCACATGCCGGTGGGAAGCTGCCCAAGCCCCAAGCAGGGCGGCTGTCTCTGCAGGAGCTCCATGTTGGTGTGAGTCCCTCCACCTGTGGTGGGGCAAGTAAAGGATCGGTCCTGGTGACAGGCTGGTCCACAAGGCTTCATCATGGGCCTGAAGGAGGGCTCCATCGAGGGAGCTGAGCCTCCCCGACCCATTTAATCCCACCTCCATCATTACGTCTTTTTCACCGCTTGCCTGGGGGCTGGGGTCACCTGTGCTGGCAACGTGCAGCCAAGAGCTAGCCCCGTCCCCCAGGTTGGGGTGCCCCGGGTTAGGGCACTGACAGGGAGAGGCAGAATGAGGCAGTACCCAGCATCTCTCCCAGAGTGTGGAGGGAATGATTTGCCACAGGAGACAGTGGTGATGCCGTGCTGGACTTGTTGCCCTTCCCTTGTCAGGATTCAGGACTGTCCAGAGAGGACGGGGTTGTGGCCACAGCTCCCGTGAGTCACTGCCCCTCTCCCCAGCCACCCGTGTCCCAGGCTGCACAATGTGCCAGTGCCGGGCAGGGAAACTCGATGCTGCTTCAGTTTCCCCTACCCTGCTCTCGCTACAACAGCCACAGAGCAGGGAAAACGAATCCCACCCTTCTGGGGAGGGGGCCTGGCAGCACAGACTGGCGCTGTCCTCATGGGTGGCACTGGCCAGAGAGCAGGGCTTTGAGTGCACACCACCCACAGAGGTCCTGGCTTCGCTGCCCAAACAAGGGGCTGGACAGGGGTTTGCCAAAGATCATCGTAGCCGGGGAAAGATGCGTGAGATCCCCACTTTGCCCATCCCGCAGCCCTCCTGCGTGGAGCCGGGGTGGGTGCTGTGCCCCCTTCACCGGGGGCCGCAGGGCTGCGCAACCCCAGCCCCCCCACTCCCACCCCGTCCCGCAGCCCGGGGTGCCTGCCCGCAGCTCCCGCCCGAGGTGGGGAGAGCGGGGTGGAGGTGTCGCTGCGGGTCGGGGGGCAGGGGGCCGCTTCGGGGGCAGCGTGAGGCCGGCAGCCCGACGGGGAGGGCGGGCGTCCTGCCGCCCGGCGGCGGGGAGCCTGGCACAGGACTCGCTCGGAGCCCTTCTCCGGTTTCCCCGGGAGGCTGTCGGGCGGCGGGGGAGCCTAGCCCCCCGCGCCTCGCCGGCTCCCTGCTCCCCCGCCCGCCTTCCTC
>VXBZ01002651.1:195793-222883 GCA_013399135.1 Heliornis fulica
CTCTGTGGTTCTTCTGCCCCGCTGCTCTGCCCTGCCAGTCAGTGTCCTGGATCCCCTATGGACCCACTGCACTCCTCAGCCAATCGGGGCTCAGGATCCCCCATGGACCCACTGCACTCCTCAGCCAACCAGAGCTCAGGGTCTCCCAAAACCAATCTTCCAGCATCCCCCACCTAAACAGTGGCTATTGTCCTACTGTACTCCCCAGCCAATCCCTGACTGAGATCCCCCCTCCCTACCCTGGTGACACCATGGTCCTGTCCCCACAGAGAACGCTCCTGAGGACTTCTACAGGCGGTTTGGGGGGCCGGAGGCACGTTCTGCCAGCACTCTGCCCTTCCCACCCACGGAGACACTGGCACTGCCCGAGGGCTGCCCCCCGCCCAAGACCAAGGACCCCAGGCTGCTGGGGGGCCCAGCCTTCCCTGGGGGCTGGGAGGGTCCCCTGCTCCATGCCCCCCGCCGGCCAGGTATAGGCACCCTACGCACTGAGGGGCTGCCTGAAGCCTTTGGCTCCACAGCCCCACTGTACAGCCAATCCCACCGGCACCTTGCCACCAACAGCAAGACCGAGGTCACCGTCTGACAGCCAGCGCCATCATAGCTGACAGCCTCCCTGGGGGTAGCTCAATGGAGCAAAGCATTATAGGTCCTACGTAAACCATGGCAGCTGGCCATAGGGGGAGACACACCATGCTTCCTCTCCTGGGCATGGGGGCTGCCAGCTGCACTTCGCCACTGAAGAAGCCAGGCCGTCCCTCTCACCCAGACAATGAGTTGTGGCTGTTCTCAGCCCACGCCAGGAAAAGGCTGAGCCCAGGGCACGCTGCCAGAGTGGGGTGCTGCTCAGGGGATGGGGGCCTGTGGGGGACAGCCCCCAGGGATGGTGGGGGACACACATCCTGCTGGGACCAGGGGGAGCATGAGCAACAGACTCAAAGCACGGTCCCAGTGCTGCCACCAGAACCTGAGCAATCTCTTTCCCTCCCCCCACATCCCCCTTCCCCACTACCTGCCTCCACCTTGTCAATAAATACTGCATTAAATGCTATGGCCTTGGTATGGATGGGCCGGGGAACCTTGCGCTGCTCCTGACAACCCAGCCCCATCTCTGCAAGCGACAAAAACCCCCATCCTGGGGCACATGGTGGGAACCCAACTTGCAGGACCAACTGCAAAACCCTTCCAGCATCTACACAAACACCAAACCCATTTCCTTTCTCTGAACTTTAATGGTTCTGACAGTTTTACCAGGGGAAACAGAAATGAAGAGATGGAGCGAAAGGACATTGTTCCAAGCAAGGTCAGGTAAATGCTGAGGGAACTCCCATGTTGTTGCTCCTAAAATTGCAGGCTTCTGGCCCAGTTGTATCTTGCTTGGCCCTGCTCAAACCATCAACCTCTTGGGTTTTGGCCAGGAGTAGAGATACCACCACACATGCTCCACCAAGGGCCCATCTTCCATTGCAATATCACACAGCTCCAGCTTTCAGGTGATCTGAACCAAGGACCAAGAGCCTCCTAAGGTGCTGGTGTGGCTGGATGTTTCTGAAGGACACTTCAGGATTGTCTACACCTAAGAGTAGCTGCTGGGTGGGATGAAGAGGTCCAAGAGAAAAAGAGCAAGGGGGAAGGTGTAACGTTTGCCTTTATTAGGTAGCAGATGCTCACGAGCCCTGCACAGGGTGTTCAGAAACCCAGATACGTTCCCCGAGGAACCTCCTGACCACCAGTTGCACCTCGTATCACAAAAGATCCCTCCTCTGAGCTCCATGTGGATAAATAAGACTTTCTTCACATAATCCAATTTCCTCCCACCCACAAACAACATAAAGTCACAGTACATACACACACATACATAAAAAAGTTGTAGGGACAGACAGGCAGCAAATTTACCAACAGTGTAGAACACCCAGGGCACGAGTCCCTTGCCCTGGAGGGAAGTGAAGTCTGATCGGTGCTAGGTCCCTCCATGGACGCTGCCATTAGAGACCAGGGTTTCAGCACTGCAGCCCCCCAGCCCCAGGCACTATTCCTTGCAGCCCATCTCCCAGGCCTCAGACTGCTGCCAAGTGCCCAAACACAGCCTCGGCATCTCCGTTTCCTCAAAGCCCCACTTGTCTTTCTACTGAAGCACAAAACTTCCCCCGCTCTGCATGCAGACCTGAGGAAACACCAAAGACTCAGAGGCTGACCACAGGGAAAAAGGTTCTGTATTTCAGGAACACACCCCCCCCCCATGGGCAGGAAGACAGTGTGAAAACCCCCTAGGGAAAGGGGGAGGATGTGATCGCTACCCACCCCCCAACCCCCAATAATGAACAGGAAAACTCGGGATGGGCCATCAAACCCACCCAAACCCAAGGGCTGCTCTGCACGCTTAGGATACCTGCTGGAAGCAGAAGTGTCCGTCACCACGCGAAGCAGAGCAGCCCCTGTGCTGACTGGAGAGGTCCAGGGGCCATCGCTCCCTCCCAGTGAGCTGCCCTGTGACCTCACCGGTTGCTGGCACACACTCCACTGGCTGCTCCCAAATGAAGGGGAGGTGGGAGCGTCTTCTGGTCCCCACGGTTTTGTTCACAGCTGCAGTGCAGGCTGACTGGAAATGGGATTTGCTGGGGAGTGGGTTTCTCCTGGCCCGTTTCCATCTTGCAGCCACACAACTCCAGGAGTAGCATAACTTGTGTTTAATTCCTGCAGCACATCAAATCCTCCTCCTGGGTGCCAACAGACCCCGTGCAAAGCCAGGCAAGCAGCCCCCATCATTTTCCCTTTCTGAAATAAGCTGAAGCTCTCACCCCTCTCTGCAAAATCCATTTATATGTAGGGGCTTCCTCCAAAACAGCCCAAGCTCCGACTTACAGGAGGAATTGGGCAGCAGGGGGTCTGGCTGGGAGGTGGCAGGACTAGGCTGGTGCCCACATCCAGGTGCTGCTTCTCCTACTATGAGCACGTGCCAGTGATGCTCAGGGAGAAACAGTGATGCCAAAAGCCAGGTCCACACCCGCCTGTGTGAGAGGGCAGCCGCTCTGCACTTCTTTGGAGAGATGTTGCAAGGAAGGCAGAGAGAAAGAGGGCAAACCGTCCCTTCCCTGTCCCTGATCCGCCTCCCCCTCCTGGAAAATCACAGGTGACTTGACACTTGTGAAGCCAAAGCGCTCCTCACAGCGATGGCAAGGGAGCTGGGAGACTCGCAGCCCCAGCCAGTGCTGCCTGGTCCCAGCACGGCCTCGGGTGCTGCTGAGCAGTTGGAGAAGGGAAGGAGAAACACCCAAAGACAAGTTCTGGGACAGGGAGTTGAGTGAAATGAAAGCTGTTTCTAAAAACTGTTTCTGCATCAACAGAAAGGCACCAGAGCAGCGTTCCCCCTTCACACAGAGAGCAGGGGCTGCCTGTCCACCACCTCTGCCCCACCCAGGGCCAGATGGCCAAGGACTCCCAGGCCTCTGCTTGCTGCAGGCTGCCTCAAACCCAACCCCCTACTGAAAACAGAGGCAGCTCTGACTGCAGGAAGGAGACACATAGAGAGGAAGGGAAATTGCTGCATCGTTCCCTACATTTTTGTAAAGCCACAGACACTCCTATAAAAAACAGGTATAAAAACTGTAGAGAAATTCACTAGGCAGTGCTGGCCCCGAGCAATGCTCCCAGAGCACCTGAGTCAAGTCTAGGAGGCTTCAGTGACAAAGTAGTTTCTGGAAGCACACACAGCTCCAGGAAAGCTGGTGCCTTCCCCCACTCTCTCAGGAACAGCCCCAGACCCCAGCAGACCCAGGACAAGGCTAGAGCAGGTCCTCTGCCCTCCCCAGAGGTGCTTCTCCGCAGCGGTGTGGGAAGGGAGCGAGACACCCCCGAGGACAGGTGGGATGTACCACTTCTCTATGCCTTGGGCTTGTGGGCTTCTGCCCCCCGGTGTGGACAGGGCACTGGGTGGGGGCAGCTCTTCCCAACAGCCCCAGGTACAGTCCCAAAACCACAACTAGACAGGATTCCGTTGCAGCGCCTGAGAACGAGCAAGGGGGGAGCGGGAAATAAAGCTAAACCCGGGGCAAGGTAAAAACAAACAAAAAAACCCCAAACAAATAAAAATCCAAAGCAAACCCCTCCCTCCCATCCCTCCCCCCCAGCACAGCCCTAACCTAGAAAATTTTTTTTTCTCCTCCTCCTCTTCCCACCCCTTCCCCCAAGCTCCGGAGGGCAAGTCCAGGCTGACAGGCAACCAGGTTGTTTTCGCAGGAGGTGGTTCCGCACCAGCGTTAGGAGGCGGCGATGGCTGTGCCCCCGCTCAGCTTGACGATCATCTGCTGGCAGTCATTGCAGGAGCGCTTGTCCCCCACCTTCTCCAGGGTGCGAGCGGCCTCGGCCAAAAGGACTGCTCGCTGGCCCGGGGAGGAGAGGAAGGAGAGGGGGAGGTGGCGGCAGGCCAACAGGATGGCTGTGGCTCGCTCCCTCTGGCCTGGCAGGGTGTCCAGTTCACCTACACACACATAGGAGAAAGCTCACGATGAAGGTGCCACCTGCATGATGAAACCCCACAGTGCCAGTGAGCACAGGCATCTCTGTCTGGCAGCCCCTGGCTGTGCCAGGAGTCGGGGGCACCCTGCAGAGTCCCCCCTCCCCCCAGCAGCTCCTTTAGGCCAGCAGAGAACAGTGTGTGATGGAGTGAGATGGTCCCTTTCACTTCATCCCAGCACCAGTGTGTGCATCTGCCCGTCTCTTAAACCCTCGAGGGATTTTACAACCAAGCACCACACCTCCGGGCTCTTCCCTCCAGGATTCCTGACCACCCCAAACTCCAGCCTGCCAGGATCTATGGCTGCATGAAGGTAACTCTTTCCCAGCCTGTTTGTCGACACCTCCAGCCCAGGGCTGTCAACTCTGGCTTAACAGCTCAGAGAGCTGTAGGCTACCAGAAGCTCTTTATCCTGAGCCTCAGACAGGGGGAAGATGCTGCAGGTCACAGCTATGCCCCCTGCCATGCCCAAGTGTTGCCCCATCCCAGCCCCACAGGCAGTGAGTGGGTCGCTTCCCAGGCCCCAGGACCAACCTTGCTTGCTGCTCTGAGGTGTGCGTCGCCTCAAGCTGTGCTCCAGCAGCTGGTGGGTGCGTGTAGGGCTGGCACCTGCCATCAGGCGCACAGTGGCCTCATGGAGGAAGACCTGGAAGGGAAGGTGGGATAGGGGTTGGGGGGGTGGGGTGGTGTGATGCTGTGGCTGCACTCACATCATCCCTCAGCCACCACGTTTCAAGAGCAGAGCACTGACACCCTGACAACAAAGACCCACTTCCCTGCTCCTCTCTGATCTTCCCACCTGTCTCTGGGGAATTCGCAGGTCAGGGCAACCATGAAGAGGGGGCTAAAAAAAACCCAGACCAAAACCAACAAACCACCACCAAACTTTTGACATGTAACTGGGTAACCTTGGACAGGGGAGGAATGAGAGCACAGAACAGGGCAAAAAAAAAGGGAAACACTGGCACTGCAGCCTGTGTGGGCATCTCACCCCAGGCTGGCTGGTGCTCTGGTAACAACACCAGACTTTGAAACCCAGAGTCTGGACACTACCAGGGCAACTCCACGTATCAGACTACACTTCCTCTACAGAGCCTTAAAACTAGATAGATCAAAAGGGGAGGGGAGGGAAAGCACCCCACAGCAAAACAGAGAAGCAGCTGGTGCTCTATAGGAGCAGAAGGTATCTGACCCTCCAAGTATGTATGGAGCCAGCATGGCTGCGGAAGCCTCCTTCCATACTCCCTGGTGGGACTGGCCCAGATCAAAGCCACGCTGACGGGCAGGGTGCATGGGATTTGCTTGGGAATACAACCCATGGGTTTTTTTGGGGAGAAACTAAGGTGGACACCTCCACACACACCTCAGACTCCCATGGGAGTCCCCTTTTCACCCACTAAGAAAAAGTAAGGAGGGTGCTGGTGGCAGATTAATCCCCCCCAGGGGTCCAAACTGCTTAAGCCCACGCACACGCTGCATTTGCAATGGCTGCAGCTTCTGCATTCTGGTCCCTAGGAAGGGCTATAGCTAAGCTGGAGGTGCAGAAGGCAGGGGGCACGAGCCGTCACCTTGCGGTAAGCAGGCCTGAAGCCATGGGCCAGCTTGCGCAGGCTGCCGAGGTCACGCTGGAAGCCTGTCAGCTCAGGGGCAGAGGCGTGGTAGGTCTCACCCAGGGCCTGGCTGGTGTTCGCCTGCTTCTGCCACAGGCTGGTGCGGAGAGAGAGCAGCAAGTCACAGGCCAGCAGCTGGATCATCTGCAAGAGCCGGGGGCCCAGACACATGTGCTTATTAATACAACCCATCAGGCGAGTAACAGGCCACTTACTACACAGCTGCTGACACAGCCCAGGGGAGGGCGGCCATCACCTCCTGCCCACAACGGTGGGGGCTCCCTAGCCCTCCCAGCTCAGCCACCCCCCACCACGATGCACCAAAGGGAGCAGGACTTTGCCTTTTGCCCAAGCAGTGCCTCTGGGGCCTGGCACCAAGAGGTCCAGTCTAAGGAACAAGCTCCAGTCTGTGCCCAGGGAGTGGCTGTCCCTCTGGGAGGACCAACAGCATCCCCAAGGCGGACCCCGAGCCCACCTCAGGCAAGATGTACCACAGGACTATCACACCAGCCTTCTGCAAAGGCTTTCCATCCAAACTAGCACTAACTAGTGAGAAACAGCAAAGACAGCCTTGCTACCTGCAGAGAAAGAAAAATAGGTAAGGCAATCTTGGCAGAGCCCACAGCATCTGCCCAAACTCCTCTTCCGCATCTGCTGCTGCCCTCTAGCATCGCCCGCCGTCCTAGCTGCTCTCGGAGGACTCTGCCCATGCTGCCGAAGCGGAGAGTGCCTCTGTACTGCACTGCAGAAACATTGCACAGTTACTGCCACAACATGCAATGCAACTACAATGCACCACAGCTGCCACCCAGAGCGACACAAGGGACTGGAGCTATCCCCCGTCTGCCAAGCAGGGAAGCTCCAGCTTTAAGGAGTCTTGGGAAGAGGAGAGATGAGCCCCACAGAAACGGAGGAACAGCACAGCTCCACTTCTGCAGCAGAGGGTTCAAACACTCCCAAGTGCTGCCAGAAACAGCTGACTCAACAACAGAGACCCTGCTTTACAGGTGTCTGCATCTGGAGGACAAGGATGAACGCTTTCCATGGGCCAGGTTTGGAGTGGTTAAAGCATCAGAAAGAGGTGATAGCTGCTGGTAGGAGCTGGGCTATCTGAGACCATGCCCAGGGAAACTATGTCGTACTCACAGCTCTGCTCCTCCAAAAGCAGAGGCAAAAAGACACCAATGGCTTTTGCATGGAAAAGGAGGAACTGTCCCTCTACTCACAAGAATCATAGAATCATTTGGGTTGGAAGAGACAACTTTAAGGTCATCGAGTCCAACCCCAGCCTAACCCTGCCTAGTCCAGCTCTAGATCATGTCCTTCAGCACATCATCCATTCGCCTTTTAAATCCCTCCAGGGATGGTGACTCCACCACTTACCTGGGCAGCCCCTTCCAATGCCTGACAACTCAGTCAGGAATTCTTCCTGATGTCCAACCTAAATCTCCCCTGGTGCAGTTTGTAACCATTTCCTCTTGTCCTATCACTTGTTACCTGAAAGAAGAAACCAACCCCCACCTCTTTACACCCTCCTTGCAGGTATTTGTAGAGAGCAAGGAGGTCTTCCCTCAGTCTCCTTTTCTCAAGACTAAAAAAATGCCCCAGCCCCCTCAGCCGCTCCTCATAGGACTTGTGTTCCAAGAGACACAGGATGGCTGGAGAACACAGATACAACCAGGAAGTGATACACCTCCAGCAAGACCAACCTTACAACCCAAAGAGACCATTTGTTATCCCAGGGTTTATAGCTCTTACGTTGTTGAGGACGGTGCTAGAGACACTGCTGCTCATGTTGAGGCTGTTCCATAAGTGACTGCTGGCCCTCTCACAGTGACCCAGGGAGCTCTGCTGTCCATCTGTCTTCCCAGAGAGCGAGGCTTGCATGGCCTTGCACATGTAGAAGGTGGCTTTCACCAGGGCATTTCTGAAATAGGGAGAGAATGTTGCTTTCAGCACTACCAGCTCATGCTGCTACATAACAGCCCCAGGAACTGAGCTCAAGGAGCAACAAGCATCAGCTTTCACCATCTCTTCTTCATAAGCAGAGACATAGTTTTTTGAGACAGCAAAAAGACACCAATTGTTTCTCACTTACACAGACTGCAGGGAGAAATGGAAGGAAACTGACAAAGATGCTTTAGTGCAAAAGATCTAAGATGATGACACCAGCCTTCCCAACAGCATGTGAGTTTTGCTGCTTCATTTTGGAAGGCAATAGGCTAGGCAATTATAACAAAGCCAAAAGACATCCCTAAAGAAGCAATTCTGACACTTCCAGTCCACAGCTCTAAAGCAGGCCTTGGAAGCCTTGGCCTACATGTCAACTGCCAAGACATTCACGTGACGTGTGACTGTGTATCAGAGCACAAGAGGCATGTGACTCCAGAGCGCAGGACAGCACTAGGGGAACAGCCACCCCCATTTAGAAGGGACAGGAGTTTGGAAGTTGTATGAGGCCTACGCACTCTGACATCTCCAGGGATTTCGGCATGCGCTCCACTTCCGCAAAATGTGACCTCACAGCTGCATCGTCCCCTCTAAGCCAACCGATTGCCATGGCCACTGCTGCTGACCACCATCTGCAAACCACGTCGGGGCCTGTGAAACAGAATTGAAAGCTGCAGCCCAAGAGAGAACACCCAGCTCTTTGCTGCTCAAGAAGCAGGCAGGTGTCATGTGCCCTTGCCAGTGCCTGCTGCCAAGATCAAAGCTAACGAGCCCCAATGGATCCCATGGGAATGTCTGGGTAAAGCTGAGTCTACTGCAGGAACACAAAGGGACTTGCAAACAGTCTAGTCCTGGGTTTTGGGTGTCAATTCAGTGTCTGGTCCGTAACAACTTACACCGTCTACTTGTCTAGAAGTCTGTTGATTTTCTTCCCGATGGGGTCTCCACCCACCACCCCGAAGTAACTACTTATATATACTGTGCCTTGGCACTATATCACCAAGCTAGTGATAATACATCCTGGTCCCTATAGCACTTCCATTATTTAAGACCCTCTCAAACTTCCCACAGCTGACCTAGGCCCAAAGGACATAGGCTTTGCTAGTCTGAGCTGCTCTTAAATGTCATGACAATACTGACCCAAACACAGACTTCCTTTTATACAGAAAAAAAAAAAACCTCATAAAAGAAGCATCTCATTTTCCTTCTAGGCTTGCTCTACACATTTTTGGTACAGTACAGTTCACCTGTGTCTGAAGCTGCAGCAGCATCCTGGGGAGCTTCCAGGTGCTGTCTGTACCGACACCAACTAGACAAATATTCCAGCAGCCTGCCACAAACCAAGTCCAGATGAGTGCATGGCTACAAGGGACTCTACGGCTCTTATCACCCCGCTAAGGGACCAAACTGAGCACCTCCCAGTAGATGCTCAGAGCTCGTCTACAGCAGGGGCTGCAGGTCTCTGGAGGTTGAGGAACACAGGACAGTTGCTGTGAAAGGGAGCTCAACTTGTATTTGATCCAATAGGTAATTAAGTGGAGAAAACCCTCCTTCCTGTGCTGCAGCTACAACAGCACCACACTGGTTCAGAGGCCAGGCCCTTACTCTTGCCTTGCACTGCCAGGAGCCAGCTCTCAGGTGAGGGCACAGGGTTCAGCTGGGAACACGCCGCCCAGCAGTACCAATAACTACAGTCCCACCTGCGCACTCGGCACTACAGCTGAATTTATGAGCCTTCCCACCACCCCCCGCAGCCTGAGCCCCCATAGCACACCATGGTGTGCTGCTGCTCAGCGATCAAGTCTCACTCCAAGGACTGAGCTTCTCTGTGCTCGAGTCTGAGGAGTGGTGGGCAACAGGGAACATGTCTACCAGTGGTAGCTCCTGCAGGTGGGACAGCTTTGGCTCTGCTGGACTTACCCAGGGCAGACTTGAGAACAGAATTGCTGGCAAAGGGTGGGGCTCCGCTTCCCATCGAGTCCAAGAAAGAGTTGAGCAATTTCAGGTACTCCATGGCACTGGAGAACTCACTGAAATAAGAAACAAGGCTATGCTGTCAAACAGGAGATACCAAAGCCTGAAGGCATTTCTCACCCTCACAAGGCATTTTCAAATAATGTGGACCCATTAGGCCAGCAGAAAGTTCAAGCTCTACAAGTAACACACCATAGTCAGGCTGAAGAGGCCGCCCAGGAATGGAAGTGCACAGATGCTCAGGGAGAAGCAGCCTCACATCTCCTCACAGAGACCAGAGCAGAACTAGAGTCAACCCCAGGGACTACAGACGTGCAGGAGGTAAGTTACAAGTCGATTACACGCTCCTTTTCAATCACTGCCTCCAAAAGAGGCTGAACAATGCTTCTGAAAGTAACTGTTTGCATGCATGGAAATAGGTATGAATGCAAGTGTCAACACAATTGTAGCACTGGTCAGAGAAAGTATCACAGGCAGCAATGATCTCGTTTCCTGGGACAGGCTACAGAGGGAGATCTTGAGCTCCAAGCCCTGGAGAGGGGCAAAAAGGCTGGCTGTGTTACTAAAGCCAGCCCTTCCCACGAGGAGACGGGACTCCCACAAGTGCACTGACAACCCACCTCACTTACACAAATCCTGCTACCTTCTCTCACCACCACCAGCAGCATCTGGTCACAAGCAGGCAACTATTGTGCAGGCAACTAGACTGAACTGCTGCTCATTCTCTGCTGCGATCCCATAAACAGATTTGAGATCAAAACAGAAGCCTAAATGTGCTGTATTTTCTACACACAGGTCAGCAAACTGAGTTATCTTCCCACTTGAGGCTTTTACCCATGTTTTTTTGGGTGCAGGATACTTACAGAGCTTCCCATTTACTTACAGGGTGTTTGCCTGGCACCAGCATATCTGGAGATCAGCTCAAAACAGTGCTGAACTGCTGGCACAGGCTGGGGCTGCATTTCCTGCCAAGCCAGGAAAGAACTGGATGTGGTTCAATGCTAAAAGCTACTTCAACTCCACCTATCGGCCCCTTGTATTTGGTCACAGCTTCGAAGCAATGACCATTTTGGCCAACATAATCTCTGTCTTACCAGGCATCAGTGTGATTTCTTTTCACTGCTGGTATGTGAATACTGTCAGGTGTAAGGTAGTGAGACAGGGTGGTCACTCTCTGACATGCCAGACATGCTCTTAAGAGCCACTGGACACACATTTTAGTCTGTAGACGTTGTGGGTGCACACTTATTGCTCCTGAACATTAAACTGTCACAGCAGAGAATGTGCCATCCCTCACCCAGCACTATGCCATCCAACACCAGAAGTCCTTACCACACCCAAGTTCACCTTGCACTTCAGAGGACAAATTGCTCACCCTTCTAACAAGCTCTGTCAGACTTACACCATCATTTCAATAAGGTCTAAGTACTCCGTTTGCCCCAGCACGCTCTGTCAACAGGTATGAGCTCTGCCACGGAGCCTGCAGTTGTAGTGAGCAGCACACACTTACCACGGCTCCTCCTCATCTTGTCCCACCACCTCTTTCCTAGTCTGAGGCTTCACGAGTGAATCCACAGCTCGCTCTAGCAGGTTCTCACAGAACGCCTGATGAACTTGTGCAATAGGATCCGCTGGGGAGGAAGAGAAAGCCCAAACCATTTCACTCACATGTGGTGACAGCCACCTCCCAATACAATAAAAAGAATGGAAACGCAGGAGCAAGAGGAAGAGACGTGAGGGAAATTTCTGAGGAATTAGTGCAAAGATTATCTAAAGACTTGAGTTTTCAGGGCCTTTCTAACCCCTTTAATCCATTTGTAAAGCTGCAGCCCTTGGCGAAACATCCCTCTGGCGCTTCAGCCACTCAGCAAAACAGCGATGACACCACTCTGCAGAGGACAAACCTCATCCACCCCAATGTCCCCCCAGACAGGGGGACACATCCAGGTTCTGTTCTAGCTTATAAAGGTACAAGCAGGATGACACAACACAGTGGCACACCAATGGAGGACAGCTAGCTCTTGCAGGCCAGAGGGTGAGATGGGTGAGAGGGACTGGAGAGCTCTGCTCTCCAGTCCCTCTCACCCATCAAGACCACAAGCAGGACAGACAATCAAGAGTACATCAAGACACCACTTGGGTCCCAGGGTGGGGATGCTGCCAGGCTCGCAGTGCTGGGAGACCACGCGCTCGGGACACAAGCGGCTCTCACCAGGGTTCCTCTGGGTGCAGTACAGACTCTCCTTCGCAGCAGATTTCACCGTCCAGCTTCGCTCCACAAAAAACTTTTGTCCCAGGGGGTGGCACAGCCAGCGCAATGAGTCGGGAATGGCACTCCGCTCCGAGCTGCACAGGCTCTGAGCCTGGCTTAAAAAGTAGCTCTGGGGAAAGGAGAGGCTAAGATTGAGAACAGCATCCAGGTAGAGACACACCACCGAGGACAAAGGTTGTACCATAATTACAGCTCATATCATAATTGCAGGTCGTACTGTAATTGTAGCGCTAGCAGATGCCCTGAGCTACGGCAATGCCATCCCGCAGGCCTTCCTAGAGCTCTGCTCAGAGGTGCGATGGGAGAGGAGACGACAACTCACCGCCAGGAAGCCAAGCTTGCCTCCGCAGCGGGTTTTCAAGCCAACTGCAGCTGTCAGGTGGATTTCTGCCATTGTGCTGGGTGGGATCTTTTCTTCCGCGCACTCGGCCAGATTCACAGCGCACAGGGCCATGTGCAAGCCTGAGTAAGCTGAGCTGGAGGGAAGTTTGCCTGCACCAGAAAGAAAAGAGAGTTCACTTTTGACATTGTAGTACCACCAAATCACAGGGATATGGAGTAGCTGGTACTCCTAGAGAGCAATGAAAATCCACTGACACAAGACGTTTACAGCATCACATGCCTACTTTGGATTCAGGCAACAGAACTTCAACCAAATCTTCCCTCCATGGACACCAAGGTTGGCATCCACAGCTTTGTCTCCAAGAGAAAGCCCTGCACAGCTCAACCAGATATGGTCATGTCAGTCAATTTTGTCTTGTTATTTTCATCACTACCTTGAAGACCGAACCCTGTGCAGACCACACCTGTATCTACACAGATAACACAAAATACAAGAACAGATCACAGAACAGTTGGGGTTGGAAGGGGCCTCTGGAGACCATCTAGTCCAACCCACTTGCCAGAGCAGGATCATCCAGAGCAGGTTGCACAGGACAGTATCCAGATGGGTTTTGAGTATCTCAGGAGGAGACTCCACAGCCTCTCTGGGCAGTGTCTTCTAGTGCTCTGTCACCCTCACATTTTTCCTCATACAGAGATGGAGTTTCCTGTGTTCCAGCTTTGTGTCTGCTGCCCCTTGTCCTGTCACCGGCACCACCCTCTTGACACCCGCTCTTTAGGTACTTAGGAGTGCTGATGAGATCAATATCTGCAGCAGCATAGCTGCGATTTGTGCACTAGGCAGGAGGAAGTCTAGCTTGGATTTCCGATGTATTCGCAGCAAACCCATTTGCCAAGAAAAAGACAAAAACAACCATTCATAAGGAACAGGTTTTCAAAGCCCATCAACACCAACTGGCAATCTGCACTCTACACAGCTTTGGAAATCTAAATTCTTTTGAGAGTTAACCCCAGACCCTGCTTCCACATCACATCCCCCAAGCGACAGGGATGAAACAAGCCCTTAGCAGCAGTAAGAGTGACCACACTCAATCAATGGATGCTTGGGAAAGACTGACGGGGAAAGTCTCAGCCACCTCTGCAGACTCAGGAACACGTAACTTAAGCAGCTACTGGTGCTTCAGCTGTTTCTACAGAGCCCGCTCGCTGCCTGAGCCTGTTTTAGTAAATGGCTCCTGAAATTTGTCAGGCTGATTTCCCACAGCAGCTCCCGCAGAGGAGGGAGACCACAGCACTCTCCCAGTATCAGATCTGAGCTTCCTCCTTATCCACCAAAATGAAGAGAGAGGATCTGCCGCCACTGCTCCTACCTGTTATGTGGAGCTGATGGAGCTTGTGATAAGCTAGAGCCGCATCCCGAGCGCTCGTTTTGGCCTCCTCCTCAAAGCCTGCAGTGGCCTCCCTAGCCTGCCGCTGATGAGAAGTCCTCTTCAGCAGCCACCGCACCAGCGACAGCTTCTGCAGGCTATAGCGGATCACGTTCCAGGACAGGCTGCAGGCCAAGTCCAGGCGGGAAGCCGGCAGCGCTCGGCCAAGAACCGACAGGCAAGTCTGCAGGTTTGATGCAGCTGCAGCAAAATCCCCCTGCAAACAAAACAACAAGAGGTTCAACAACAAACACCTTTGCAGAGACCGTTTGGCACCAGGGACAAGGCAAACTGAAGCGTGAGCTAGGACAGAACATTTAACTGAAGGAAGTTAACGTAGTCCTAGAATACATGAAGGCAAATGCCACCATCTTTAAATCCAGCCCTACCCATATCTTCCCACACACAGCTCTAACCCCACACTGCCTCTGAGACCCATCGGCATGAGAGGAAAGTGGCTTCCTGACTTTTCAAACAATATGGCAGTTTCAGGATCTCTGTATCACAAGCCAAATGTTGCCTCAACAATGGAGATGACTTTCTAGAGTTTGGAGGACAGCAGAGGCCAGATTCCAGGTAGAAACCAAGACCCTGCTGCTAAAGATTGACAGAAGGTGCAGCAGACAGGAACAAAGACAGGATTTAGGATCTTCTTCCAATGTAAACATCTGTGCCTTGCTAATTTAGGCTGAGGGAAGGCAGCAATCCACTCAAGGCAGCACCAGCCTCTCTGAAATCAGACAGGATAATCCACTTGAGGAATACCATGCCCTTCCAAGTGCCACAACACCACTTCACTAGGCTGCATTTACCCACCACCTTCCTAGAAGATGAGTTTGACACTAAACAAGTCAACTTTACCCGTGCCAAATCTAGGTCCGCTTGCTTGCGATGCCTCCAGAACGTGACTGACGATCTTGAGTGCAGCCGGGTCACTGGCTCCCCGTGCACAAGGAGTTTAATGAACACACTCAGTACAATCACTCCGTTCACGAGCCACAGGATCAGTGTGGGCATCATCCAGCCAAACCAGCCGCCCGCATCTGCAATGGACATCCCAGAAGAAAAGTTAGAAAAGTTCATCTGGGCACAGAATCCAGCACCAGGATGAACATGAAGCCAGAGGATGTCTCCTTACACCTGCCACACATAGTATTGACTTTTGCAAAGGCTGCATTTTAATCAGGAAACATCTGTATCAACAGCTCAACCCAAACTCCAAGCCACAATATTCCCAACCAAATATAGTTGGTTTTGAGCACATTGTATTCTGATTTTCCTGTCAAATAAACCCATGGGTCTTCAATACTTTTTGGTCTTAAGTTTATGAAGCGACACCGAGGAAGTACACTTATGAACTGGGGAAATGACAACATGCCTACAGAATCCCCTGCCTTCACTAAGGTGCTTAACTCTGAATATTATGGAAAAAGCTTATTGAGCAAGCCAGTGGCCAGACTCTATAGCAACAAGGTTTCTGAAGTGATTCCTCAACTATTACTTCATTAACAATTAAAAAAAGTAAAAAAAAACCAGCTATCTTGAAAACAAATATAAAGGGAACATGCATCAGACCAATGAAGACAGGAGAAACCCCTTACTCTGAAACCTTTTTCCAGGGTGTTTCCCAAGAGCTCAGGCTCCTGGGCTACAAGCAGGTGCCCCCTCCACCTCATCCACCTCACCACACTGAGTAAAGGCCGGTTTTGCTCAAGAAGATTGCTGGATGTGGAGGTAAAATGGAACTGCGTCGAAGCACTCTGGCTGGCTTTCCTCTCATGCCCAGCCCTGCAGTTACAACTCCTCCCCAACCATTAAACAAAGGTCATGAAACTCACGAAACACAAAACCATCCTACTGAATTGCACCAACAGTCCCATCTCATGAACTGCAGCTGCAGTGAGATCACGTAAGCCTGTCCACTTTCTGTGGTCCAAACTACCCCAGTTCATTACCTGACTCAATGGCCAGCATGTTCCTGCCAGAACTGTGGCGCACCAGGCTGTCAGGCTCTGGGGTTCCTCGGGCGTCCAGGAGGGATGTCAGGGGATTGAAGGAGAGGCAAAGGAATGTGAGAGCACAGAGGAGTATTCGAGAGCGATCCACCATACCAAGGGCCACAGGAGGAGAGTCAGGCTCATCTTTAACCTTCAAAGGTGATGGGAAGGGAGAGAAAAGTAAGAGGAGACGAAAAGAACACAAGCCTGCTTACCATCAGAACAAAAAATGTTTATGCCAAGGGAGGGGCAGGGAAAGAGAGACAGAACATGTTTTTGGTTTTGCCTTTTTTGCCTAAAATATGCCTTTAAGATCAGGAGCAGCAAGAACTCCAGTGAAGCTTTCCCTAGCTTAGTAAGATCAGCTGCTGAAGTATCTGAGTACCTTCACCTTCCTTCTGCTCCCTGTCTTTTCAGGTAATGTTACCTGGATCCCTGGTTCAGGCAATGTTTAACATTTTCTGCCCTCACTCAGACCCACTTCTGTGATACCTCCAAAACAAACCTGTCAGTTAAGATAACCAATGGTTTTCTGCTACTGTGGTCACTTATGGTCTCATTAACCACCGCTGATGTCACCAACCATTTTCAAGTTCTCCTGCTTTATTCACAGGACATAGATATCTCTTGACAGCCTCAGGCTCTTTAAATCACAAACATGAACTGTAAGCCCACAGACTCAATTGGGGTTGAAGGTTAAGTACAGTTCCAGCAGCTAAGGTACAGCTCAGATAACACAGCTCAGGAATCGTCTCAATCATTTAAGAAAGAAAAAACAAAATATCTATGTGCCTTCCTCAGCCTTACAGAGGATCTCCAAGCCCTACAGCTCTATCCATCAGATGTCCACTGGCTGCTGAGAATTAGAAGAATTCAAATTCTGGCCCATGTGCATCCCTGCAGTAGATGCCCCACAATACCTCTGTGGTAATACCAAAGTCACAAATACCTTTGCATCATCAAGGAGTGGGCTTCCTGGCTCTGAGTCAATGGAATAGGGAGAAAAGCCAGCCTGGGATCCAGAGTCAGAGGCCGGAGGAGACATCAGCAGCACATTCTGGTTGAAGTCATCTATCTTCAGGTCCACATCATTGTCAACCAGACTGCTTAGGTCAATGCCCTTCAACAGCTCTGCAAAAATCAGAGCACATTATGTACACACTTCTTGATCCTACATCCCATCAGTGTCACTCAGATTGGATCTATCACCCAGAGTGAGACTGGTCACTGTGGACGCAACACACACATCTGCCTCTGTCAAGGATCAGCAACCACAACAGCCATCCTACACTCACACCGACTACGTCCCCCCAGCACCACCACAACTTACTGTTCTTTTGGTTCGCCAGCTTCAGAACCATGTTCTCCTGCCTCAGCTTATGGTTGACCTGCTGTAGGTATTTAATGTAGTCGATGGCTTTTCTCAGGACTCCGGACTTGTGCATCTGCAAGGAATGAAGACGTACTGAAAGCAGTTTATATGAAGAGTGTCAAAGGGTCACTCCTGCTTGTAGGGGTACCACAACCCGTTGTCCTGTGTGGTGACAAGAAGAGAAGGGGATAAAGGACCGCTCGGTAGCTGCAAAGAAGCTAATAGTGGGGCGCACCCTGTGGGCAAGTATCAGACTCTGAAAGACACACAAGGACTGGGTCAAAGATCTTCCCAAAACAGCACGATGGAAACAGATTAACATCCAAATTACAGTAGAGCTCACATCTGGCTTTCAGGAAGAAGCCGTCCTTTGAGAGGACCGCAGTTCTGAGATGAAGTGACTGTTTGGTGGGACAGAACAAGCTGCTGCCTGTTAACTGTTGTTCACTGTTTAATTCAGAGACAAGTGGTTGTCTCCTTGCCTTGCTCCCTTGGCCGTCCCCATGAAAACACTTGCTTCCAGCAGCAGCAGACAAGTTCAGCTTGCAGACACAAGCCCTAAGTACTACAAAGGCACTGCACATTACCAGTGTTTTTAAAACACAAGCTTCTGACTCCACCCAGTGACAGGGGACTTCACCAGGGCATGTGTTTGTACAGAGACCACCCAAGGTATCAAGAACACCACTCCCTGCTCTGCCAGCATGAAGTGAATAGAACCGCGAGTACTGGGTGAGAGAAAGCATCTGAGTGAAGCTCAGTTTTTGCAACTCAGTATCTAAGGGAAGTAAACTGTAAAGCCCCATAAACCCTTGCCCCTGCTGCGGACACATGGAAAAAGAGACTTCAAATAAGGAAGCTCTGGTTTGACTAAGTTATCCAAACATCCACTTGGATATTCTGCCTAGAGGTAGAATCCAGGTCTATCTAAGTTAGATCTAACTTAAGAGCAAATGCATAAGGTATAGCTTATTTTCAAGAAACAGTACCGCTAGCAAAGTAAATAAACATTTCACAGGTGAACCCTCTCCTGCACAAGCTCTCCATCACACAAGTGTTTCTCACCAGCCTACCCCACTACATGTGTGTGCATCACTACTAACAGTTGTGTGTACCCAACTGTTTCATTTGGGTTTCTGTGACACAAGATCTGCTCTTATCCCACAGCTTTACCTTCGCATCTGTTCCCATGACAAGGTCCTTCAGTTCGATGATCTTGTCATTTATGGACGATCGGTAACGCTTTTCAATGATGTTGTGCGTTGTTCTCCTCTCTCCTTCTTTAGGTGGTTCTTGTTGCTTGACACCACCAGGAACTTGTTTGATAGGCACCTTTTCTTGTCCCACCATCACCGGCATTGTGGTCAAAATGGTCCCATTGCTCCCAACCAGGGTCTACAAAGACCACACATAACCAATGTCATAAGCAGTCAGCCAATTTAGATAAGGCTTATAATGGTAAAAGAAAAAGGACTAAAGAAAAGAAGAATCAGGAAGAGTTTGTACAGCTCAGGAAAGAAGATATATGCAAATTTGATCCTGTCTGTCTTAACTGGCTCAAGCATCTTCACAGCAGCACAAGAAAAATCAGCCACTGCCTCCCACGCCGGGCTCTGCAGAGCAAAAAAACATCTCTTGTCCTCCAAGAGCACCAACGCTCTTCTGCCAATACCATGCTCTGCTCGTCCGCTAAACAGAGAAACAGCTCCTCCTTGCTCCTGACAATCCCAAGTGTCCAAAACCACCTTTTCTGTGGGCTAATAAAGTCATCAAATCAGCAACAGCAAATGCCACTTCCAAACTGGGAACAGCAACATTAGAAAGGGCCCAACTGTGGGAAAAAAAAAAATCTTGCCTTGAGCAATGCCAATGATTAGGATTTGATTAAATGGGGATGGGGCGAGGGGGAAGATCCATAAGCTCTGAAAACACCTTAGGATGAGGAACTAAGGCAACAAGTGATATACATGGTGTGAAAAGCTCAAACTTGGACGTGTAGCTTTTGGACAGACCATCTATGCCAAAGCAGTATGCACTCTGCAATAAAAGATGCTGAATCCACAGAGGAGCTTCTAGGACAGGTGGAGCGAAGACAGTTTAGACTGCTTAAGCCAGTGCAACAAAATCAAGAAGGGTACATGTGCTCTTTGAAAATACCCCCAGGACCAGGGAAGTAGTTATGGAGAGGAAGAGATATTTCTGTCAAAAGACAGACTTCAAAGAGAATAAACTTGCCATGAGCAACTTCAGGAATGATTTCAGCTCCGAAAATCTTCCATAATGGGGATATTAGAAATTAATTTAGTTTCATTTCAAGCTGGAAGTTGACAAATAAACTAACTTAAGTCCTACGCCTTTTCCTACGTCCCACCAAATTTCAACGTGTTCAAAATGCTTCATGGATTGTGCCTCGGACAGACACAATCACAAAAGCCTCACCTCTGTGTGAGAGCATCACATAAAAGCAAGCAGCTTTGCCTTCAATTAAGCTTTTGATCTCTTCACATAGAGATCAAAACTTAAGTCCAGACTCACAAGCTTATCTCCTCCAGTAAATATCTGAACAGAGATATCTGTTCAGAATGCACACATCATACTAAATGTGTCTTTGTGGGCACAAACCTCTCAGAGTCGATAAGAAGTGGAGGAGATGAAGCACAGATGTCATTCCCCAATGATGCCCTGCAAACACGCTCTCCTCTGAAAAGAAGCTTCATTAGTTTTCCCTTTCAGCATATCGCTATGCGACTCTACTAAAGGGGAAAAGAAAGTTCCACGGGTATCCTGAGCAAGTTAGCTTTCAGTTTCAAGTGTCTTCCAAAGGTTAAAAACTGGGTGGAATTTTTAGGTCATATTCCTCTCCTTGTAATGCCAGAAAAAGGTAAACAGAAACGTGCCCTTGGTCTTTGCTTAGTGGCCATGGGAGGCTGCCAAAACCGAACAATCTGTGTGTTTGGCCTTGGCAGAAACAGGGTATTACTCACTCCGGACGTGTCTAGAGCAGCCCTCAACACCCCTCCTGTTTGCACCACCGCAGAGTACTACAGCCCAAATGTCTTCCTCATATTCAGAGGAAAGGACATCAGAGAGGAGAGGGAAGGAAGAACACCACCCATATGGTACCTGCAGAGCTGTGGTCTGAATGGGAGCAGTAAGAGCCGTCAGCGCTGGGTTCTGTACTGTGGCCATGACAGGATTACCGTCCGCTTTCAGGGTGGTCAAGACAAGGGAGTCTGTTTTTATGATCTGAGGTTGGACCAGAACCTAGGGTGAAAAGTTACAGGTGAAGAGGAGAGTAGGCACATACTTCTCCACCGGTCTCCATAGCCAAAGGACAACGGTCACAGTTATACTTTCACATCTAGATGGATGGCAAAAGAACGGGGCAAATATTTCTTTCACCCTGCACCCTCCATCACCTGGATGGTTTTTGCCAGTCCCTGATGCAAACCCTGATCACCAGGCAGTCTGAACAGCGTTGGAGGGAGGGGAACGGAGGAACCACCAGGACACTGGCATTCCAATCAGTCACCACAAGCAAACAAGTATATAAAAACCACACAAGAGCTGATGGAAAAGCTCTCTTCTGCTCTCCAATTACACCTATGATTAGCTCTCTACATTAACTAGTTGAGCAAGAGTCTAACATGGCTAGGATAGCCTGCCACAGTAGCTTCCCCCCTCTCCAACCTCACCTAAAGGATCTATACCAGGGATATCAAGCAGACCAAACCCGTTATTTTGCTACAAACCAGCTTCCTCTTTTTTTTTTTTTTAAATACCTTGTTGACTTCAAAATACAGGGAACATTAGGGACGGCACAGTACAACTGACACAGAGCAACTCCATTGTACCAAGAGTCCCAGATGTTTGCATCTAACACAAAGACACATGAGACTTTTTCACTCTTGTGTATGTTTTAAACAAAAAAACACGTGGCACTAAGCACCAAAAAAATCAAAGAAAGCACAGACAAAAAACTGGAAGAGAACATTCTGGTGTCAACCAGCTCTTATAAGACCACAGAATCACTTGAGTTGGAAGAGGCTTTTAAGGTCATCCAGTCCAACCCCAGCCTAACCCTGCCTAGTCCACCTCTAGATAATATCTGTTAGGACGTCATCTATTTGCCTTTTAAATCCCTTTAGGGATGGTGACTCCACCACTTACCTGGGCAGTCTGTTCCAGTGCCTGACAACTCTTTTAGTGAAGAACTTTTTCCTGACATCTAACCTAAATCTCCCCTGGTGCAGTTTGTAACCATTTCCTGTCGTCCTATCGCTTGTTTACTCGAGAGAAGAGACCAACCCCCACCTCCCTACACCCTCCTGGTGGACCTGGCAGCAGTGAGGGACTTGCAAGGAAGTAGGCAAATGTCAAAGAAAGTTTGTTCAAGTAAGGTTTCCAATCTGGTTTAGCAGCACCAAGTGGCAAAAATATTGTAGACCAGGTTTAACTCTGCAGATGTTTTAGTGAAAAGAGTTTCTGAGCAGTGCCCACTGCCTGAAGTCATGCCACAGGGGCTCTCCCACATGACATGTGGGAAGTAAAATGCTTCCTGAACTCAGGCGGCTGGAAATACCTCTCACCCAAACACAGTTGTGCAGAACCAACCCTCACCAGGACTGCCAGCTCCACAAGCTTTGCCACCTTTCCCCAAAAAGACCACAGACTTGACCTTCTTCTGCTGGACCCCTTTATCACTCTGCACTTCTACTTACTGGAACCTGCTGGACCTGTGGTGCAGCAACTGTCTGGACCGTGGCCGGCGTTAATGTCTGGATGGTGCCGTTGGGTGCCTGCGTTAGCACCCGCTGGGCCTGCACGGTCTGCACTTGCTGCTGGATGGCAACTGGTTGGACCTGGGAGGATGTCACCAGGCTCTGGACTTGAGGCTGGAGAACTGAAAAGGAGAAGAGATGTTAGGAATAGTCCAGAGACACAGGTCTCCATTCTGGAGCCTGAAAACGCTCCAAGCTTCACTCCCTTCCAGAGCTTCTCAGTAGGCAGCATTCATCTAACACAGCCCACACACTGGGAATCTTCCAATTCCTTTGGTGCCTCCTCCGAGAGGACACTGCGCCTGGAATAGCAGCTTTCCAGGAAGCACAGAAGGATCAGCTAAGAGAAAATAAAGTCAAAACAACTTTGGTCTGAGTCTGCAGAACTCGTTACTTCAGTGACACTACACTGTACATCCAACCAGCACTTGCCCACTCCTGCTAATCTCAGTGGATGCCACGATCCTATTTATCACGTAGAATCAACATCTACTGAAGAGGAAGAAGACAAGAGGAACTGGCACTCAGTAAGACAATATGGTGATCGTTCAATGCTCTACAGGTGTCTCTGCTCAACGCAACACTGCTCAAGATGATGGTAGTTAAAAACGTGCCTCTGCTCCAGACTGCTGCAGGGGACAGACTGGAGCTTCAGGACTGGATCAGTATACTGCACCCATCAGCAGGACAACAGTTACCCACAACCACTTCTAAGACACATGTTTCTCAAGCCTTCCAAGAGCCGCAGGAGAGATGGCCAGCACAGAGGAGGGCAGCAAGAAGACAACTACTGCATGAGGCTACACAAGAAGACTTTAAATCCCATTTATGATGGCTTCTCCCACTCCCCAAACTCCAAAGCTACATAGGCAGGAGGACACCCCACATGTGGTCCTACAAGAAAAGGCTTGTCAGGGCCACGTTTGGCCACCACCACACTTATTATGAGTGCCAAGGCACACTTATAGCCCCAGAACCCCGAACGCTACCTTGGAAACTTGTGGCCGCGTTCTGGTAGATCACCGGCTGCTGGATAATCCTGGTCTGGGGAGCAGAGCTGAATGTCGGTGCAATCATCACGGCTTGCTGCTGGAGCTGAGGCTGGAGCGGGGGTCGGGGCTGAAGGAGTGGGGCTGACCGCGAAGGGGCCGGAGGTGCTGCCTGTGCTGCTTTGGCTGGCAGGTTCTGGAGCTGGGGAGAGGCAGAAGGGGGTGGGAAGGGCTGGAGCTGCACCTGGCCATATGGCCCCTGTAACTGCGGCTCCAGGGTCCCACTGCTGCTGCCACCGCTGCTGCTGCTGCCCTGGAAGGTGCCACATAAATGGTCCGAGAACAGATCTGGGAAGTCCCCTGCCTGGTTACTGACAAACTGCAGCATCTCTGCAAAACAGAAGAAAACACGTTTGATGCTATTTAATTTCCCATACACTTTGGCACCCTCCACCATCTCAGGACTCAAACGATGACGTGCACATGTAGAAGGGCGCTCTGAGGCCTTCAAAACCTCGGGAGAACATACCACACTTATCTAACACCTCCAAAGAGAAACAGGGTGGTGGCCAGTAGCAGGGCACTGATGCTGCTGTTCGGAGGACAGGCAGACCCCACCGACACCACGCTCCCAGGCCACAGGCCCAAGCAAAACCCAGAACACAAAGCCATCTCTGACACATTTAAAGTATCGGAGTCTCATCCAATCTCTGCTCCGATCTAATCCCTGCGGAAGAAACCAAGAACACTTTCATGATTCCAGCACTAAACATCCTCCTATCCAACTTTTCAGGTGACTCCAACTTCCCAATCCCTCCTGCTCCACTGAATACCCGGAAAATGAAGAAATAGGATAAGGATTCACCTTTGTTTTACTCTAAAGATTATTGGAAATGTGTGAGGGGTGGACAGGGGATGGACACAACATAAAAAGAAACATCACTTTATAAAACTGTAGCAGGAAAAATCTATGTGCTTAAACACCAGAAGACTTTTTTTTTGTTGTGGGTTTTTTTTAATAGTAATTTTTTTCACCTATTTATCCATTGCCTGCAATCACTGCACAGCAGTTTCTCTCCATCCCACCTTCTCCAGGGCTTTTATCATCCCACATCAAGAGTCTCCTACTGCAATGCTACAGCACTTCCCCATAGAGGAAAAAATTTCACAACCAAGAGATCATTGTTCCTAAGTGAAGCTTCCTCTCCCTCCATCTAATCCAATTTAATCCAATTATGCACCTTAAACCACCTGAACCCAGTCCGTGGGTGGGTGGGGGTGTGTAGAGTCAGACGTCCTTCCTCACCCCAGGACCTGCCCAGCCTGCACTGCCTCTTCAACAGTGTTCTCAAAGTCCTGTTTTTTTTTTAATATTTTTTTTTTCTGGAAGCAAAGAAAGAAGAAGAAAGGGAGGGTTTGTAATTAAATAATAAACTCAGGTTTAGGAAGTAGCAAATAGATTTCTGCTTTATAGGAAAGATACAGCAAAGAACTCCCGGTGTAAGGAGCCTTCTCAACCACCAACCTGAAAGACCTTGGTGCTGTGAGGGGGTTTCAAAGCCCTCAAACGTTTCACTATATATTTCTGTGGAAATCATCTGGCAATAAAGGGCTATTCATCTGCTGTGGCAAAACACCACCCACTCGTTACCCCATCAATTTGCCCGACACTCCTGAGACAGAGCAAAGGGATCATTCCCTGAGCCCCTTGCTCCCTTAACAAAGATTTCACCATGTTCTGATTGTTCTTCCACACCACTCCCCTCCCGACAGCGATCTCTCCATGCCCTCATGCATGTTTCAAGAACCATCACTCCTCCTAGGAACTTACCTCTGTGTATAGGATGCAGAAGCTTGGGAGGAGATGTGTCCTCCTGAGCCACATGTAGCTGCATGGTAAGTGGGGACATCTGGGTCCCAGGCATGGGACGACACCCAGACCAAACCTTTTAACTCTCCGCTTTTAACTCGATAAATGAAGTATTATTTTTTTTCATGCAATGGCTCAGTGAGCTTTCACATGACACTGCTGTCTAAAGATTAACACTTCTGCAGAACGCCTAGATGGGCATTAAGCAGCTTTTCACCCTCCAACCGAGCAGCAGCGCAGCCAAGGCCATCCCAAACAACCCCCACTGTGATAAACTTAACAATCCCATCGAGGTCCTTCCCAGGCCCTTCGCACGGTGGCACTGCTCTTGCGCTGCTGCAAGTGGAGAATAAACATAAATCGGACGAGACTCACTCTGAAAGAGCAAATTCCAGCACGGCAGCCAAATTTCAAGGACTGTCTTTTGAAGAACATCGTGTTCGACACTGCAGAGTTAATTCCTTATTACTAAAAAACGACTCTTGCTCTCACCAGTTCAATCACATCTTCATCACAGACTTCACCCTGACTAAATGCAAAAGGTCTACACATTAATTCTTAAAGGTCAGACTGCCAGGGGACCAAACCCACTTCTACAACGCCCAACAGCTTCCTGGCAGCCACTCAAGGGAAAAAGGCAGGAGCAGCAGCAACACTTATCATCTCCATCTCCTCCTCCAAAACACCTCAGCCTACAGAGAGCAGAGCAAGCCTCTCGGTAACGGTTAGGAAGCTGGGGTGCTCTTGGAGGATGCTCTCAGTCATAAAGCCTATCACGACCGGATCACCCCAGTCTCAGTCCCTAACACGGCGTGAGATGTTACTGCAAAAACAGTCCCAGCCCAAGGCTGAGAAATGTCAACAAGGTATTACGAAACAGAGCCCACCCGGGATGCTTCTGGGAGTGCAAACACCTGGCAGAAAGGCCAGGGCCCGGCAGGAGCCACCTCTCCCGGGCGGGCGGAGGCTCAGCTCCCTGCAGCCAGGCTGCGCTTCCTCACATACAATGCGCTTTGAGAGAAGGAAACTGGTGGAGATGCCAACCTGCCCTGAGCCCAGACACGCTCCACAGACACGACCCACTCAGACCTCGCTCTTGGATGTCACCCAGTGTTGCCCTGCCAGCAGGGATGTGCCCGCAGCTGGTGGGGAAGGAAGGCTGCGTCGAGGCAGATGCCTTCAGCGCAGCAAAGATCCCCCCACAACCAGCTTTGCATCCTGAGATAGAACATGACCCCATCGATCACCAACGTCCCAGAGCACTTGACACATCCAATGGACCGACGCCATTCCTCCTCCTCCTTGGAAAATCAAAAGCCATGTGGAAGGCAGACGGACCGGGAGAAGAATGCCACGACCCACCAGCAAGGAGACCTAAAATCCAACCCAAAACCCTCGCAGAATGTCAAACCCTTCAATGAATCTGTCTCGGAGCTCCAGAAACAAACACATTTTTAAAAACAGGATTGCTGTAGACCTTTCCTGCCCCGAGGAAAATCCACCCTGGCAGCCAGGGAGGAAGGCGACGCTCCTTCTCCTAAGTTACTCACTGCTCTGAATCACACCTCCCTGGGCACACCGTGGTTGAGACCCAGCCCCAGCTTCACTGGAGCTCATCCTGGGTTCCGAACGCATCCCGGGAAGTCATTACGTCGTGCCTCAACAGGAGGAAAAGCCACCTTTGACTTCACCACCAACTTTACGAGCAGTAACTAAGCTCCCCCCCCGTGCCCCCCCCCATTTGCGGACGGTGTGTTCTCCTTCAGCACTGGTCGGGGTAGAAATTAAAGCGGGAGTTTAGTCCCCAACCACCCTACAAACCCATCGCAACTAAGGACCGGTTTGATTTTACCTCCTAACAACCACTCCAGGGTGCTCCGGGCACTGCAGCCCCCCAGAGCCGAGCTCCACCCGGGACCAAAGTGGAGCCGGGTCCCTATCTCCAGCCTACGGCTCCTCACGAGCTGGGCAACGCCACAGATGACGTCACGCG